>CM026576.1:912500-1196386 GCA_000180635.4 Pristionchus pacificus
GGAAAACTCGAATTAGGATTCCATCCGAAATTGCAACATCGAGGAAACAGATCCTGGCAGTTAGAACGCAAAATCGAACAACATTCTGTTTTACCGATCCACTCACGATGAAACCAACTGTAGCAGTGTGGTTAGGTAGACGAGCAGAGTGGTAGAGTCGTCCATTGCTCCACGAGAGATCCATTTCACCCGCTGACTTCCTCCGTACTTCTGATAGGCCGACGATATCGTACTTGATCTTGTCCAGGGCGTTCTCCAGCTCGATAATCCGCGCATCCTTGCTCAGCGTTAAGCAGTTAAGAGTCGCCAGAGAGAGAAGAGCCATGAATCATACATGGCATAGTTGATGTTGATGGATGAATGAAAAATAATAATATATCGTCTCCTGATGATCTGTAAAAATAAACACAACTCTGCACATAGTACATAGTCACACATAGTCATACATACATACACATACATACACATAGTCTGCACATAGTAGATTAGTTTTGACAATAACATATTTTCTAATGTTGTGTTTTTTCTGATTATTTTGCCCCTTCGGGCTTTCAAAAATTGCATACGACACCCGTATTTCAGGGGCCGTAGCGGGCAATTGGGAAAAGTTTTCAACCAGCAATAAACGCACCTCGGCTAAGCCTCATTGGTCACGTTATCGCCTCTGCGCAAAGCTAACGTGTCATGCCAGTGGGCTGATCTTGAGGGAAAATTGCAACTTGAACAAGCCGGGTTAGAAAAAGGTGAGTGGTAGTGCCCACTGGCTGTTTTTATTAATTATTAACCAGTCGAGGGCTTCTCCTTGATTCATAAGATCTCTCGACCGTCTCATCCTGAGATGATTTTATACTCATGCGTCCCTACTATTGACAACGGATTAGAGAAGATTTGGAAGGACTACCTCTTCCCATCCCGGGGAATCGATAGCTCGTTAGACCAGCGCAGTTCGTTTGGTGAGTATTTCTAATGCATGAAACTCACGGTGAGAAAGCATGCGAATCGAGGAAAGAAGCGTGCCAATTTGCAATCACATGTACAAAAATTGAGGCTCACACAGTATTTCCGAGATGGCTTCAGCCAGAGTGGATCGATATGAAACTGTGAAATAATGATGCCGAAGATACCCACATGAGCAGCATGAGTAACTGAATTAGTTCGCGGATAAATTTATGTTTATCGGATGGGAAAAACCGGGTGAAAACCTTCTGGATGAGAAAAAAACTAGGACCAGAGACTCTTCAGTAAAGTTTTACATAGAATGAACGATCGGAATCGGAATGCGCGGAACGGATAATAATTTCAAGGTAAAACCTATAACACTCACTGGGGCGATTAGCTCGGCATAATTGGAATACTTGTTCCAATAAAGACCAGGCGATGAGCTTGCTAAGCCGGTATGATTAGACGGGAAGAAGTACGGAATTGCGGCAGGGTAAATGGCGCTGCAATATGCAATATCTGCCAGCATGTGTACTGCGACCAGTCGACATGCGTTCTGAAAAATGACGAAGCAGAAATGAGCCTCCAAAATGGAGTGTGGGGGTTTCAAAGAAGGAGCTAATCGGGAAGGGAACATGGGTATTGAGACCTGCTGCTACCGATCATACCTTTATCGAGAGATGACCGCAGAGAAAACCCTCATGAAGCAGCGATTCAGACGCATCTGATGGTGGTGACGGCGGGTCATGTGATACTACTTGGCCAGTAGTAGGCGTTGATGGATGGGGTTGCTCTTGGCCATAAGTGGGCATGTACCGTGGGTACGAAAGTGGAGCAGGAGGCATTGAAGGATGCGCTTGGTATCGGAGAGAAGGAGGACCTTCCCCAGCCTCATCGTTGTCCTCATCGACCAGCGGCTGTCTATCCGACTCCATCGTTGTTGCGAAAGCTGTAATGCATTTGGTTATCTGCTTGGGGTGGTTTTTCTTAAAAATTTTACAGGGCAAGTGAAGAATCTCACAAGACTAATCGATAGTTAAAAAGAAGTAGGAGTGAATGATTTCGCCATCGTTATCGATAACAGAAGAGGTATTTATAGATTTGAAAAGGAGGGAAAAGATGAGGAGTGGAGAAAAAAATGTGGAGAGGATGCGAAACAATATTATGAGTCGGTATCATTCTAAGGGTGTCAAAGAGAGATCATGATATACAATTCGAATTTTGTCAAATGTGATGAGACGAACAAATTTTCACTCTGGTTTCTGTAATCAGTAATCCTAATCCTAAATTCGTAATTGATTTTTTTCTCAGGTATGCAATGTACTTTCAGGTATGGCTATTTCTGAGTTAGTCTGCAGCTTCATACGTATGTGTTGCGCTTTAATCCAGTGACGTCGGACACGCACTGCTGTCGACCTCCCGACAGAAAGAATGGGTTCGCTCTCTCACCTTTACTGATCTCTCATTTCTCTGATCGACCAGAAGAATGCCAAATAAATGCCAAATACGAGGCGAGTCAAATGTTTGTTCGCCCTCTCCCGCAGTATGGCGCCAGACAAGGGCGTTCTGTCAATGAAGGGGCATATGAACAAGGAAATCTTCTATCGCCTTCCTCTCATTCGTCTCCAGAATAGTCTCGAACCTAGCATAAATGTCTTTGAAAAATATGATGTCGATTACAAAAGACTTGAAAAAGCCGGGCACAGATTTAACAGGCACAGGCAAAAAGATTTGAACGAGAGTTAAAAAGAATGTGAAGGAGAAACGATCGGTGTAGTATCGATGTTGATCATATGGAATAGGTATTTCGAAATAGTCACGAGTCGGGGTAATCTCAAAAAGTTCCCACCGACTAGGAAACCGATCGATTGTTGTTATCATTGATCTTCGGTTGGCGAACTCTCATCGCTTTTAGCAATCGAATTAAACCTTTGCAGAATGAAGAATACATGCGTGGTTTAAAATCTTAGCATCTAAAAAATACGGACCAGAAACCAAATGCCTGTGACAATGAAGGATACGAAAACAAATAAGTGGGATAGTACGGAGAAGAAAGGGAGGGCTCAGTATTCTGATAATTATTACGATAACACTTTTTCTGAACGGCAAATATTCATCTTCATCAAGTTTGAGAATTTTGATTAGTATTTTTTTTATTTTTGAAATTGCAATTCGCCTAGCAATCGGCGATGGGAAATTGTCGATAGAAGATGGCGATTCGGAGCACATTGAAGACGTTTAGCAGCAATGTGAGAGCGGTGACACCGAGTGAAGCGAGGCGCACCACTGGAATGTTCATCATCAATTCGAAATGTTATTTCGTCGATGCAAAAAGTTGTACTTACCTATGCCATCAACGGGCACGAAAAGGTGCTCGAGTCGATGTCTGCAATGAAGGCATGCTATTTTAGCTGACAACAAGTGCTTTTTTCCGAGGCTCTAAAGAATAAAATCTTTGCAAACCAGCTACACTTGCTCGAAACTTTCTTTAATTTTTGATAGGAAATAAATATGCTCAATGGAAAAAGGCTGAACCTTAGAAATACAGCGTAGTCAGAGGTGAGATCAAAACAGCCAAGTAATGGAGGAAGAATGTAGTAGAGAGCGAAGCACTGCAGACTGATCTCAAATTGAAATGAATAAACATACAGTTGTGTGCTACTACAATACAACCAGTTATGTACGAAACGTGTCCATTAAAAACATTTTTTGCATTCCAGGGCACTAGGATGAAATATTTTCGAGACGAAAGAATTTTGATTTTGCCAACTGCGAGATCTCATAGGTACATGTTTCAAAAATTGAAAATAAAAGTAATTTTTCACTCACCGTATACAGCATCGTGCAATACATCCACTGCGTGCCCGGACGCCGATGCGCCCACAATGCACAGGCTGCGGCTGCTAGGGAGAAGACCGCCCAGATTGGCTAGAATGGTAGCCGTGAGGTTCAGTCTATCACTATAACATATTTTTCGTGAGAGTACCGGGAATCAATATTCGAATGAATTGAATTAGGCATAGGTTCTGGATTGCGAAATAACAAAAATAACGGACAAACTCACGCCGATCACGACCATCTCCGCAGTGTCGCTGTTGATAACGGTGAGAACAACGGAGGCAACGCAATCGAGGACAAGAGTGAAAGAACAAAAGAGATGCGCCGTCTGAAAGTGTACTTACTTTGATACTTCCTCAAGCTTGACGCCATTTTTCTCATAGTGTTCCGAGTCTGGTACAGGGTCATATAATTTTCTCAGGTGTTATCGGTATGCTGAGCTTGAAGGGGGCATAAAGACAGTGTTCACCGCACGCGACAGCCTGCCATCGCAGTAGCCCTCCTCAACGACATTCTCGGGCACGAGAGGGCTTACATCTTCCTCATCTGGCATTGCTGCAATCAATGAAAAACGCCGTTCAAGACTATCAAAATACAACTGCTATTTCAACAGGAAATGTTGCGAAAAAGTTACGCGCGTTACCGTAGATTACCCAAGATTACGCCGAAAAAAATCGAACAATCCGAGATGCAATGGCCAGCTATTTGCATGAGGGAGGAGTGAAAAAAAGTAGAATGCGATATAGATAGTAGACGAGTGTCTGTTGCGAGAGGCGCTTTTTACGATCTCTTTTTTGAATGGACGAATGCCGCGGACTGTTTGGTTTCATCATTTTTGCCTAGTTTCTCGCCCTTTCTGACGGGTGATAAGAGTCGGTTGGGGCTATGTGACTCAGAGGACGCGTGAAGATTCACGCACTTCCGAATCTTCTGATCAGGAGCTCGATATCGAAATAAAATTGTAAGAAAAATTTCGAAAAATGCAGTTCGCTAAACCGTTTTGACTGCACGAGATAGATAAGTGTTTTTGCCGAAGTGTTGACGTTATCGTGCGTTTCAAATGCTCAGCAAACTCAATGTGCTGGTTAGCGTATTGATTGTCTGGGAGACAGAGGAAGGGAAGAGGTAGGGGGAGGAGAGCAGGTTGATCACTAGCCTCCTCCCGGCCTCTTCCTCCTCCTCCCTCCACTCAGTTCGTCAAAGGTCAGCTACGCGTGGAAATGAAAATAATCTCACGATATCAAAGAGTACATCCACTTGTTTTTATGTCTGAATCCATGAATTCGGGAGGAATTGGTGTGTGTTTAACTATTAGAATTCCCAACAACTGAACCGAGCAAATAACTTTTTTTGTTGGTAATTTGTAGAGTTGTTATTCCGAGTGACTCGGCACTCGCGAGTGGAAAATGAGAAATCCACTCGCGAGTGAAAATCCACTCGCGAGTGGATTTCTTTGTTCGCACTCGCGAGTCAAATCCACTCGCCGAGTTAATTGAATTTGCCTCATTCCTTCTCCCCTCGCCAATGCAAAGTGACCGGTCTCTCACTTCAACGGAGGGTTCAATGGAGAAATAAAATTCAATCAATTCACGATTCGAATTCTACAAAAACACTCGCGAGTGGATTTTCACTCGCGAGTGAATTTCTCATTTTTCACTCGCGAGTGATCCAACCGGTCCGAGTGAATCGAAAATGAACTCGGCGAGTGCGAGCGCTCGTCGAGTTTCACTCGAGCAAACAACTCTAGTAATTTGGGCTGAATCTATTTAGAATGAAGAATGAGAAATTCCATTTGTTCGTCGGTCCGATCATGAAATAAACTAAAACAATGAATCATTTCAGTGTTTTGCATCATTATCGGCTTCATCATTATCACACACTTGTTGAGATGCATTTTCCTGGCGAATCATTCAGATGCAAGGAGTGGATATGCAAACATCTCGGGCACACAGTACAATGACAATGGCGGGATGTCCGAGTGGTGTAAGGCGCCGCTCGCCATGCGAAGGGTACCGAGTTCAATCCCCCGCCGTGGCCAACCAAGCCTTGCTATCCCCCGGGGTCGGCAAATTGGTAGTAACCTCGGTTGCGAAAGGTAAGGCTACCCGAGAAAGCATTGGACAGCCGGGTATGTAGTCCGTCTAGACAGCTGGCCTTACCAGTGGGTCCCACCTAGCGTTGTCTTACGACTGTAAAATCGCTTGACGTGGGTACACCTTTACCTTACCTTTACCTCATTATCACACACTTGTTAAGATGCATTTTCCTGGCGAATCATTCAGATGCAAGGGAGTGTATATGCAAACATCTCGGGCACACAGTACAATGCCTAATTTCCTAATTTTAGCATATTTTTTTCTGTGAAATGCAACGCATAATTAAGTTGTTCATGTTCTTGCCAGTTAATCATCAATCTCTAAAATAATATTTGTTTTCATTATTCCCGTGACAAAGACAATTGTGGTAACTCGTTTGTTAATTATTCATGTATTCATGAAAAACAATCTGTTATTAATAAATGTACCTGAGGTCAAGTGTGAAAAGTTCTACCAAGAAACCTTGCTTTCAAAATCAATCATACATCAGTTTAACTCATTTCATAGCTTTTGTTTGGTAGATAAATGCAAATTCGCAGATAAATGCAATAATGCAAACTATGTCCTCGAATCCTCGAACGTTATAACTTGAATAAATAAATATCGCATTTGACCTGTGTTCAAACCCCGCAATTTGAGCATACAAAAAAAGTCAGTTCACGATTCATAACCGCAACCGCCATGTTGTCACGCTATTGGCATTTTGTCAAGACTCGTGTCTTTGTTTCTCCCCACTTGGTCATAAATTTAGCTACGCTAATTATTATTTATTCGCTTTGTATTCAGCACTATTTTTATACGAATGAGCCCAGTTATCGTCTTTAGCGCCTTATATTGATAGTCTATTTCATTTTTTACCTGTCGTTAAGAATCAAAACCTTGAAATAAAGAGAGAACATACTATTGCCGAAATGCAACATGAGTTTGTTTCTGAGAACTGCAATTTCGTATCACTAGCATGAATCCCTCTCCTGATGCGAATAAACAACTGATAACCGTCTTTCTTTGCTGATTTCAGCATTTCCAGCTCTAATCTTCTATTTAATCACTTGTATTGTTCCTTTGACAATTTTGCCATCAAAATTCTTCTTGGTAAATAATTTTTAGGTTAAATTTCCGATGGCAGACCCCGAGGAGCAACATCTAGTGGTGGAGGAGGCTGAGAAAGGCTGCGTCTGCGGGCGCTTTTCAAATTATGTGAGTCAGGCAAATTTCCATTCCGTATTTTACTTTGTAATACTACCTTTTTTTATTAAATCACAAACACTGATAGCTTTTAGCTCAATTCCCATCCTTTGCAGAATGGAGCTCGCATATTCACAGGACTTCTGTTGCTTGAATTCTCTCTGTTCGTTGGTCTCTTTGTCTATTCCCTCGTATCCAAGTTCGAATATGCGAATTATTTGTACTTTGTGGTGAGTCTACTATTTTGATAATGTCAAATATTTATACATTTTACAGTGGCCCTGGGAGTTGTTCGCGCTGATTGTTGCTATTTTCGTCATTTGTGCGTACCAGTTCAATCAAGCAAACTTCATGGTGGCAGCAGTCTCATTTTCGGTGAATATTGCTGTTGTGATATTTCAATATTTAATCGTCTAGCATGGATACCAAGGGTTTCTTACTTCAACACATTCAGTTACGATAGAAGTGACTTAGTAAGCATTGGTCTTCTCGTTTCGTACACTGAGGACTCAAAATGGGTGGGAGAGTCACTTCTTGACAAGCCAACATGCCCGTCATTCGGACATCATAATGCTTTTATCTTGGCTTACATGTTATGCAGGGGTTTGGCATCTTCATGCTCAGTGACCGGTCATCCGTGCAATATACAATTACGTTGTGCTTCAGATTCTCGGTCAAATCGCTCTGATTGGATACTTCTTCGCTGCCGCCTGGCACTGCATTCATTCTGGTGGCATAGGTGAGTTAGTACTAGAGTTAGAAATACGGGTCGCTGTCTCTTCATTCTTCACACCATCTCACCGGTCAAAAAAATGAAGAGACGGCAACCCGTGTTTCGAACTCTAGTTACCGTCATGCGGGAGGAAAATGAACCAAGCACGGGAAAATCCGGGGAAATCCGGGGAAAACCCGCACCTGCTGGCAAACGCGCCAGAGTTTATGAAATGACTCAATTTTTGGATTTTGGGTATTTCAAGTGATTATCTAAAATGTATCGTGAGGGAATTTAAATTGGTTAATTGTAAACAGTCAAACGGATGCATCCAAACGTCATCCGGGAAATTCAATTTTGAGAGCCGGGAAATGGTGTAACGCCGAAATCGCCAAAATCTGTGGGGATGAGCTTCCTAATATTCTAGATATCAGTGAAAACCTCAATTAACATAAATATATCAATTCCAGTAAAATTGTGAGTTTGCCAATTCCCGGCTCTCAAAATTGAATTTCCCGGATGACGTTTGGATACACTCTTTTTACTATTTAAAACCAACCAATTAAAATTCCCTCACGATACTTTTTAGATAATCACTTGAAACACCCAAAATCGAAATATTGAGTCATTTCATCAACTGTGGCGCGTTTGCCAGCAGGTGCGGGTTTTCCTCGGATTTTCCCGGATTTTCCCGTGCTTGGTTCATTTCCCTCCCGCTTGACGGTAGTACACGTTCTCATTGGAGTTTCTCTAATGACGAGCGACTCTCCAGTGACTGTATCAATGGTTCGGACAATTGTGAGCCTGAAACTGTTAAAAGACCGAACCAGTCAGAAAAGATACGTTTGCTTAGCTCCGGCACCATGTGCCGGAGCAATTTGGGTATGGAGTCGGAAAAATTCAACGTTATTTGAGGCCCACAACACACAGAAAATACCGCAACATTTAGAAGCCCGGCTAAGCTCGGCTAACCGTGCGGGATCTTTGGCCCATGGTCTCAGGATGCTGTAAAAAAAATTTCAGGTCAAAATCTCAACTGGCTCGAAAGTTATAGGGGGGTCAAGGGGGGCCGTTTTTTACTGTCGACCTATTTTGAATAGTTTTTCGCAATCGAGCTAAGTTCACCAATTCTGGAGGTTAAGCTTTTGGGGTGATTCTAAGGTTCACTTTTTCGATTTGAGAGCGTAGCTGCATTCTGCGCCTCGCTAACAACTTTTAAAGTTTGCACTATTGCTCTTTAATTGTGAGAGGGCACGCGCTAAACAGTGAGGAGGGGAGAGGGGAGATGAGATAGTGTGTCCGTTCAACTCTCCCCTCAAGAGGCCTCGCGGCGTAGTGGCGAAGAGGATTGCCGGTCAAGCGCGCCTTCCCCGGTTCGACTCCAACCTCGGGCAAACCTTTTTGCTTCATTTTTAGCATGTTGATCTTTGATCGGGAATTGATCAGGAAGCATTTCAAAGGTTTTTAGAGGCTTTTTGAGTATTTTTAGGAGTTTTTAGTTTAATTGATCACGTCTTCGGCGATACGCCACGTCTTCGGCGATACGCCACGTCTTCGGCGATACGCCACGTCTTCGGCGATACACCACGTCTTCGGCGATACACCACGTCTTCGGAGATACACCACGTCTTCGGCGATACACCACGTCTTCGGCGATACGCCACGTCTTCGGCGATACACCACGTCTTCGGCGATGCACCACGTCTTCAGCGATTGACATGTCGCCAGGGGGCAAGGCGCGGGGGAGATCTTTCGCGCATTGATTCTGGCACTCAATAGCGCAGGTTTCTATGAATTTAGCTATGAAGAGGTGTCTTTTTACTCCAAAAGTCAAGAAAAGTCACGAAAACCAAATCTCTACGAGATTTGCGTTCCTCAGTTTGGGAAAAACGGAAACCAGCGCTGTGCGCGAATTTGGGTACGATTTGTAGCTTAACATGTCTTTGCCACAATCGAAATATTCAACTCAATAAAAGCGTTGTAATCTCTGCAACTTCACTGATGCAATACAAAGTGATGTAATCTCTGATACGTTCCGTGATGCAATAAAAGTCGTGAAATCACTTCAAATTAATTATTCGTACCAAAATTCGCGCTTACTCTGACGAGCCGGTGATTTTTCTGATACCCCGTTTATGAAAAAAGAAAGTTTGTTGAATATTGGCAACCTCAAATCCAAACCTTTGCGAACTGATCCAAGGAATAATTTCCAGTCAAATGGGGCCCGCAACGCGAGACTCTCCTCGCTTCTCCCTCAGTCCGTGTTTCTAACCCGGCCCGAATAGCATACATACTTCCTATGACTGTCTGCCTTTGTACTGCAGTTTAATGAATTATCGATTGATCTCTGAAAATAAAATTATAAAACCTTAAAACTGACCATCTGATTCTCGTACTGGGGATCTGTTTCTGATTTCCCTCAAATACTCAGATAATAAGACACTCACTTCCTGAAACTTACCGTTTTTATGCTATAAGGAGGCGAGGCGAGTCACAATAAGCGCGAATTTGGGTACGAATAATTAATTTGAAGTGATCTCACGACTTTTATTGCATCACGGAACGTATCAGAGATTACATCACTTTGTATTGCATCAGTGAAGTTGCAGAGATTACAACGCTTTTATTGAGTTGAATATTTCGATTGTGGCAAAGACATGTTAAGCTACAAATCGTACCCAAATTCGCGCACAGCGCTGGTTTCCGTTTTTCCCAAACTGAGGAACGCAAATCTCGTAGAGATTTGGTTTATATATTGCTTATATATTCGTCCAAGTATGCAAATGCGATATCCATGTAACAATGTGTCATTGCAGTGCTGGGGGCTGTGACTGCCTTCTTCAACGCTCTCAACATGTGGAGAGTCACCGTCCTCAATAGGGAGTTCAATCGAATGAAGAGAAAAGCAATCGGAGAGGAGCCCAGTGACGAGTTAGCTGCGGATGATGCCTAATACTCACAAATTGATTTGTGTACAAAATGCAAAGCATAATTGGCTTGCTACAAGCAAAAAAAACTTTTGAGCAGGTCAAAAAATAGCAGGTTCATATTTTACGATGCCAGTTTTCACAAATCCCCATAAAAATCACGCAAATTGTACAAATTGTATTCGATAAATGCATCAGAGATTCACAATTCGATTACTGCTGAACTAAATATTTTTCAATTCCAACAATCCCCAATGTGTTTCAAAGTGTTTTTTCGAGAGATTAACACAAATTAGCAGCATCACATAAATAATTACCACGACACTTTGCTCTCATGATCTAGTATCGGAAGGAGTGGAGGAACTATAGAAGAAGGCGAGTGATCGATGATCTTTGGTCTTTGGTCTCCGTGACTTTCGAATGGGTCGTCCTCGTCATCCTTCTGAATGAATGTTTACAATTATTATTTAATTAGCATTAGTTTACAATTGATATCTTTTGAGTGCGAGTTATGCAGAACGCATCGATCAGAATTGAGATATATTTGTCAAATTAGCTATTTCGAAAAAAATCAGTTCCTGATAACCCAATTACCGTACTCACCTCCTCATCCTCACTGTCATCCTGCTCCTCCCAGATATCGATCGCCCCGAAGGTACCGTATCCGCCCCACGAGTAGCCTCCCTTCTTGTAGTCGTACCTGATTGTGAGTACGGTAGGGGTACGGTAGGTATTGATCAATAAAATCATTTATCGATCGGATTCAGCACAAAAGTAATTGCATACTGTAGGCTGGGAGTACTGCAGATATTGATTGACGAAGAATCACTTATCGATCGGATACCGTACCCCAGTCGCGTCGGTTCCTTGCCGCCGTGTGCGCCTTGTGGCCACGCGATGCGGAACCACGGGTTGTGCGCGTTGGCACGCTGCCAGGTCCTAAAAATTCACTTGTATTCGACTAGTCATGACGATGAAAGTTTAAATTATCGTTAGCTAGAAGTCTTACTTGTCCTGCAGCTGCTGAATAATGGGCGAGGAAGGATCGAGGATGTGAGAGGGGCTGTGAATGCCACCTGAATTCATGCAATAAAATTAATTATAATTATCAGCAAGCCAGAGAGAATCATGCCCTACATCAGCCCCTCCTCCCTTGTCCCGTTTTTGCTCGATTTACCATTTGTTGTCGGAGCAAGGAACAGGAAGTCCGCTCCATGATGCCTCTCCCTCAACTGTCTCCTCTTCTCCTCCACAGCAGCAACGTGTTCACGGTGCTCACGAATGTGTGGTGGTCCGTCTACAAATATTATCAATATCTCAACTCTCGCATCTATCGTAAGTGCCATGATGAGCAGGCAAAAATGTCGATTTGATTTTTTATTTTCGCCTCACTTTTAGAGTGCAAAAGGACGCGTATTTGGGCTATTTCTATTACGAACCAACACGAACTCACGTTCACCTCTAGGATGTATTTCGAACAGGCTCTCCTTCACGTTCGCACTCGAAGGTTGATGATCGACGTAGTCCGTGAAGTCAATACCCTTGCCGTAGAATGAGAAGTCTGGAAGGGGTGATTGGAGATCAAAGATTACTTTCAAAGATCAAAAAATTGCAAATTTATTAGTTATATTCACGACTACATCAATGCGACTAAAGTCGAGTGCTGTGAGAAAAACTGGCGAATTCAAGTTGTATATCGTGAGATTATTTTCAATTCCACGCGTAGCTGACCTTGACGAACTGAGTGGAGGGAGGAGGGAGGAAGAGGCCGGGAGGAGGCTAGTGATCTTCCTGCTCTCCTCCGCCCTACCTCTTCCCTTCCTCTCTCTCCCAGACAATCAATACGCTAACCAGCACATTGAGCTTGCTGAGCATTTGAAACGCACGATAAGTTGGATAAAATCACCATCATCATCAGCAAACTCGGAGATCGGTGCTGCTTCCAGTAGGAATAAGAGGGCGCATGCAGTCACAAGAGTCGCAAGCATGAGTGACAGTTACGGATGAGCGGGAATATCGAAAGGCGAATGAATGAACGGCGTATCAAACGGTGTTGCGGCTTTGTCCGGACTGAGAGGAAGCATACGGGGAGAAGCAGCGTTCTGATCCTCTTCATTTCCCATACTCCCTCCCTCTTTCAGATATTCGAGCTAGCACACGAAATGGAGAGACGAGAGTATTATTCGATGGGAGGAATTGAAAGGCTGGACCGGCTCATTTCCATCGGACAGACATCGCTTTTTATCACGCCTTGTCCCCGGGTCCATTCACAGTGTTGCTCACGCCTGAGTAGACACCGCTACAGGAAGGGTGAGAATGAGCAAGGAATATTAAGACAAAGGTTGCTGCAGTATTTTATTTTAAAAATGATTTTCCCCAATATAATTAACCACAAGTCAAGAAGTTTTCTTTATGGGGGAATGGTGAAACACAGTTTGTCCAAAATGATAGAAAAAGTAATTCAATTCAGCATTCAAATAATCAATTTCAGCCCTCTTACCCTCTCATTTTTCTATCCCACCCCCCATTCCCTCCCTTGGGCCTCCTCATGGTCGGTCGTATCCTCCTTCTCTCCCTCTTTCTCCTCTTCCTCCTGCCCTGCGACGCTCATGACAAGCGGCCGATCATGTGAGATGTTTCAGTTGTATTCTCGTAAAGATCAGAGATCAAAGATCAAAGATCAAAGATCATGCAGGGCTAGGCACATATAGCACACGCCTAAGTTCAAAGGTGAATCGTCGAAGGTATGCACTCAAACACCGTTTTGTATAAACATAGCTCTGAGCATCGGTCGTCAGGGATCAGTGATCGGAGAGTTCAAAGATCAAAGACCATAGTTCACCTTACCCCGAGCATAATCAAGCGGCCCCACCCTATAGTCCACATGATTGAAGATCATAGACCAAAGATCAAAGATCAAAGATCCACCTCGATTCAGGAACATCATCCCGCTGCCGTACCCGCAGGCGACGCTCGCGCGGCTGCCCTTCGAGCACACGACGATACAGGTGGAATTAATTTATGAGCCCCGCCCACTTTCGAAAATAAGTAGTAGTGTCAAAATAAGTAGAATCTGTCTCTTCTTTTCGCGCGTTCCCATTCGCAACTCTGACCTGTGCGAGAACACGCGGAATGAAGAGACGGATTCTATATACCCTGACTGCCCTGAAAATAGGCCACGACGACCCTTTTTAGGCAATTTCGAAAATGTATTTAAATTAATTATTGTTGTTGTTCAGGTGCCGTGCAAGGAGTCGTGGACCGCGAACTGGTGGGTGGTACCGTAATGCGAATTCTCCTCTCAACAAGCAGCGACAGCTGTCGCTTGTCGCGGAAATGCAGCAGCGTTGCTAACGGATTATCAGTTGTTGACCGTTGATTGTTGATTCAAAGGCCCCAAAGATCACTCATCAACTTTTGGGTGGTCATAGATCAAAGATCAACTACAGGTGCTACCGCTGCCACAACGCCTTCTGCCGCAAGCACTGCGAGGATTGCGGGCTGGAGTGGGGCACGCGGACTGTGCGATGCGACCAGTACGGATACCATCTGTGAGTTAGAAGAAAAATGTGAAAGTGGGCGGAGCTAAAATAAGAGATCTTAAATGGGATCCTAAACACAATTGAGCAAACCACTTCTGGCGAACGTTATTATGCGAAGTTCAAGTCGCGCTCTGTAGTGCGGATTTGTTTTGTTGCCTAGGGAAACCGAAGATCAAAGATCACTTCCTTGCAGCTCAGACGTGCGTCACACGTGTCTGCTGCTCGAGAGCAAGGCGACGGAGCGCATGCCGGGCGGGGAGAAGGGAGCGACGTGGTGAGTAGAACTGCCACGAGCCATCCGTCTCTTCATACCCCGTGCGCGCTCGTTCCTTTTGACGCGGAATGGCTGCACCAATTCTTTATTCTGACAGCCCTATTAGTCAGTACCTTTTTCTTTTTTTTTGTTCCGAATGAAGAAATTTTTTTAAAAAATGGGCATGGCTTCCTGAATAGAATCAAGTTTGCATTTTTTTTGGAAAATTTTTTTATGTGGCGTTAGTTTTTCGGAAAAAAAAGTCTGGAAAAACGAAAAAAGGTGTTAGTTTTTTCCGACCTTATTTCGGAAAATTGTTCAAATTTGAATTCCCGCATTTTTCGTTTTTGCCCAATATCTTAATTCCCCGTGATCTAATCTTCACAAAAATTTAAATTTAGATTAATGATTGGGCAATTTATGTGTTGCCAAATTTTTGAGCCGATTGATTCATGGGAAGCCGAGAAATTCATGGGGAGCCGAGAAAATCGAAAAATGCGGGAATTCAAATTCAAACAATTTTCCGAAAATAGTGCCGGAAAAAGTCGTAAAAAACTAACACCCTTTTTCCATTTTCCCTACCTTTTTCCAGAAAACTAACAGGGCATTACACTCTAACAAAACTCTTTTTCCTAGGGAATCAATGGCGTTCGAGTGTCGCAAGTGCGAGGGCCGCCTGCTCGACTACTCTCATGAGGTTTTAGTTGATTATCTTTTTATTAATTAGCTTAATTAGCTTAATTAACTTAACTAATTAATTAAGGCGAACCCAGAGCTGGTGAATGCCAAGCCCGACCCGATCCCGAAGTTTTCCAACGCCGAGACCACCCGGCAGCACATCATGTACTAAGGTAGAGTTCGAAAAACGGGTAGTTATCTCCTCATTGATACGTTTGCGCCGACCGGGGCTATGTTCTAGTATACTATGATTGAAACAGCTCATTATGAGCAGGGGTAGGGGAATTTTTAAACCTAATAATGACCATGCTGATCTTCTAAAACATTGTTCGTTCACCTATCGGACCCCAGAGTGGGAATTATGTGACTGGCGCTTACCGATTTATCATTGCTAATTGAGGTACCATTGCAGGGTAGCCGCACCCTCTCCCAGCTTCGTGAATGAAGAAAGAACACAAACTGTCTATAAAGCTATTGCTGCAATTGTTTGTGTCATGTGCAAATCCATCAAATCAGATTGTAATATAGAGTCATTATTTTGCTTATCATCTTGCCGTAACAGTAGTATATTGTGCATATTATAATAGAACGCTTCGATACACAGTGAATGCTATCAATCATGTGGTTATTGTGGTTGATTACTGGATGTGATACAGTCTTTATTCAAACATCATGTTTTGTGCATCAGAAATCTCATTGAAATTATTAGAAGTCTAGGTTAATAGTGAGTGTTTCATGAATCCTTCATTCTTAGTGATCGTGCCTTGAGTTATTCCCTCCAGAAAGGACAACGGTAGAATCGTCGAGTGGCCTCAGGAATATCGCCTTTCTCAGTAGATTGTACAGCCCTCGACGATAGTCGCGAATGAAGATGATCATTACGAGTGGATCGACTGCATGTATTTATATTTTTGTATAATAATATTTTGGTTTCATAAAATCTCGAACCGATAGGGTAAATGGAGTAGAACAGTGATAGAAGCCAGGGAGGCGAGGAGAGGCTTTGACCAGGGACGAAGGGAAGCAGCAGATACGAGATGCAGGGGATGTAGAGGAGAATGAGTGGCCCGAGAAACTGAGATTATTTTTTAAACCATTACTCGGTATTACTGCTCTCAGGGAGCTACACTGAAGATAATGGAGTTGTGAAATATATATATATATATATATATATATATATATATATATATATATATTGCGCTATTAAAAAATTCACCCCCTTTTTTTCTTTTTTTTTGTTGTCAATTCGTCAAGTCGACGCTAAGCGTGATGGTAAAAGTAAGTAAGTAGTAAAAAAACACCTGTAGATACAGCGCTATGAACAACTGAATATTGTGTTTTCTCCAAGAGCTACTCTTATTCTGCGTCTTGCGGAGAGCGCTGATTATTCTAAAATATTTAACTTTAAATATTTTTTTTCGAATCGAAATCGACCTGACTGAGCTCCAGATAATCGCTGCAAGAGATACGCCACACAAGCTGATCATGCTGATTATAATGACGAACATGAAGATATTGAGCTTATTATCAATCTAAAATTTACCAAATATCTTTTAAAATATTTTTTAAATGCTTACAATCCCAACAAACACCATGAGCCGTCCATCGAGATCAGATCTTGGAAAATCATCCAAATCTTTCGTTAGTAGCTCAATGGTTGGAGCGTACCTGACATAATTCTTTGGATAAATGCAATATTCGTCGGATCTCTCATTTCGCTATACTCTCTGGTCGATAAGAGAAGGGAGAGTGCATTGGAGATTGATAAATTGAGACAATTCCTCTTCGAGCGACAACTTACTCTTCTCTATAGCAATAGAGCATACATAGCAGAATCCAGATGATCAATTCGACAATGAGAATGGCCAAGAGTTGGAGGATGTTTTTGGTGCTGATTTCAACCAGTGAATTGGTTTTACTGAAATAAAAGTGATAAAAAAATTCAATTTCCTGTGTGCGATTAACCTCGACAAGACCACAGCTCTGTACAGAAATTGACTGGCCAAAATGATGAAACTCAAGGAAACAACGCCATAGTACACAGCGATAAATCGCATATCTGTTATTAGTCCAGTACCGTAAGTGAGAAACAGATTCCCTCTCATAATGGCCGTCTAAACACAATCATAAATTATTCATTATGAATATCGCCTACCGGTTCGAGAACGATGTGTAGAATGGCAAAGAACATTCCCGAAACGAGGAAAATTGCCAGCAGTTTGCGATACTGCCCGATCGCAGTTCGTGACTTTGTGAGAATGAGGTAGAGTGCTAGGAGGATCAGACACATTGAAATGCCTGAATTAATCATAATTTAAAAATTTATCAAAATATAAAATACCGAAGCACACATGCTCAGCTGAGCGATACGCAGTTACCGTCATATCTCGTAGGATTGGGAATGGGAATAAGCTCCGCGTCTGCCTCTTATACCCTGCGCAGTAGAGCTCATGATCCACAATCTCGTCATTGCTCACGCTCTTTCGCCACTCGAGCGCGAGTAACTGTGGGAAAAGAAGAGACCGCGGCTCATATTTCAAGCTCTACTGCACACTGAGGCAACAGTAGCAAACACACGCATCAGGATACCGTATGCTGCCGTATCCTACCGTATCCATTATTATTCTAATTAGTAAAATCACAAGATCATGAACAGAATTACCCACGGGATTTACAGTATCCTCTTTCCGGATTTGTTAATCATATTTTTCCTGGTTTCTCTAATGACTGCTTGGATAATCACTGATCAATATTATGCATACATAAATAACATTTCCGGAGTAGTATTCCTATTCTCAAGATCATTAATAGCATCACGCACGATTGATACAGTAGCTTCTTTGCGGATGCGGTAAATACAACGTGGATCTTGTTAATCATGTTTTCCTGCTTTCACAAATGATATCTTGGCTAATCATTGATCAAGAAACTATGCAAAATGCACGCAATATTTCAAAAATAGCTCACAAGTATTCGATACAAACTTTTATTTACACTATTTCAGACTGTATGCAGAATCGGAGATATTACAAATGCTGTTTATCACAAGTCATAGATAATCACAAGTAAGAAACAAAAAAACGGTTGAACGTCAAAGTGAAGCCCCTATTTGTTGCTGTTTCTCTCTTCATTTCTCGAGTTTCCTGTAACAACTGTTGTGCTGTCATCCAGCGATCGCAGGAAGACCGCTTTCCGGAGGAGATTGTACAGTCCCCGACGATAATCACGAATGAAGATGATCATTACGAGTGGGTCGACTGAAATTAATGAAATCTAGAGAATTTTCGGCATCCGAAATGAAATGTGATGCGAATTTTTCGGCCTCCGAAATGATATGTGATGCGCAAAGTGTAATCATCAATCGCCACTTTTTTTTTCGATAAAGCCCACCTGATGCATCCCAAGGAAATCAAGGAATATCTAAGACCCCGCTATGTCGGATGAGTACTTCACGACCCGACAGACAAAGGTTAAGCCAGAGAACATATTGCGAAATAGTTCTCAGATAATATAGTTACCAATCGGGTAAATCGAGTAGAACAGCGACAGCAGCCAGGGCGGCCAATCAATGCCGTGATTAGGAACGAAGGGCAGGAGGAGGACGGTGATGCACGGGAGGTAGAGCAGGATTAGGGGGCCGAGGAACTGGAAGCAATAGACATTTCTTAGCATATAAAACTTGAATTCAGAGAGACTTTTTTTATCAAGAGAAGGGAAAACTGGAAAAAAAAACTTTCTGAAAGTAATGTTTTTTTTCAGAAAAAAAATCAATGAAAAATCATTGATCGTTGGAGAATAAGAGAGCAGTGTGAAACCTATTCTGTTTTTTTTTCTGTTTGAAAATGAATTTGACAATTTCAAGAGTCTGAAATATGTGAATCTTCTTTATTTTCATCCATTTTTCGCAAGGTGATACATGATACCTGGAGATACAAAGCGACGAACAATTGGTAATTGTACTTCCTCCACGTACTACTCCTGTGTTGTTCATCATTGAGCACGCTTACTATTCTAAAATATTTATTTAAGTTATTTAATTAATGATTTCAATATTCGGCCCAATTTTCGTATCTTGTATGGTCAGGTCTTCTCGGCATTATACATCATACGATCACTCAAGAGGCACTCGAAAACTTGAACATGATCGGAAGTATTTGTGTTTCTACTTTGATTTCTGGACGCAACATCATGCCTCTTGACATCGTGAACATGATCTTGGTGAATGTCATGTGGCATTCCACTTTGAACTTGAGTGACCAAACAATTCCTTTATTCCGGTTGTTTCCTCGTCAATCCGACTAATTAGCGCAAGAAAACTGATTTTTCAAGAGCCATTCTCTATTTTTGTATGCATTTTTTTTCGACATTCAGAACTCATCCTTATTCAAAAACAAACCTGACGGAGCTCCAAATGATCATCGTTAGCGACACGCCACAGAGGAGAATCATGCTGACAATAGCGAGAAACGGCGGAAGATTCAGCCTTCCGTCGACCTGAAATTTACCTAATTCGCAAAAAAATATCAGTGAAAAATAATCTTACCGTCCCTAGAAACATTAGCAGCCTTCCGTCATGGTTAGTTTCAGGAAAATGTTCCAAATCTGCAGTGAGACGAGCGATGGTTGGAGCGTATCTGCAATAATATAATAAAGAAAAAATAAAATAAATTATCCCACTCTTTCCTGTTGCAGAGAAACACGGCGCAGAGAATCGTCCAGATGATCAACTCGATTATGAGAACAACAATAATCTCCACGATACGTCTATTGCTGATTTCGACGATTGCGTAGGTTTTGCTTGAAATAAGAGACATTTCAATTTGAATTTTCGTTGAATACATTGCAATATTCAATGCGCTCTAAAACCTAACGTTTAGTCTGCAACATCCGAGAACTCATGGCATGGCAAGGGAAATACTAAATACTTCGCAACTGACTCTTGCGAGATTTAAGGACAATATTTTTATGACCATTATTGACCATTTTCCGACCTCGACAGTACGACGGCTCGGTAGATGAAGTGCATGGCGAGGATGAGAAAGCTCATGGAGGCCACTCCATAGTACACGGAGATGAACCTCATGTCCGTAATCCATCCCGAACCGTAAGTGATGAAGGCGTTCTCACGCATGATACACGTCTGCAACAAATTACTTTTCACACTTTTCTTTACCGAATTTGAGCATATGAAATAATCGTGTCTAATAGTCCCCAAAGGAAACCAGCGCAATTGTATGAGTTATGTTTCACTGTGTCAATTTAGACTCGTAAATTCGGACTCTTTCAACAGAAAAAAAAACTATACAACTCCTTTGAAAAGTCTGATCTGAGGTTTCATTAGCTCGAATGAAGAACAAGAAACACTCAAAGGCTAGCAAGATCTAATTTACCGGCGACAGGATGAGGTGCAGCACGGCGAAGAATATGCCCGAAATGAGGAAGATGACGAGCAGTTTGCGATACTGATTGATCTCCTTCCTTCAATGCATTTTTATTTAATTTGTTGCATCTATTACGATTTTTGCTGAAAGCAACACCAGATGATCCTTCATTATCCAGTCGAAACAGTGATAGATGCAGTCAAATGATAATGCAATCACGGTGAGCGGTCCGTATCTTTTGATTCAAATCGAGTGGTGATCATTCACCTCGATTTGGTGAAGATCAACGTCAGTGCGAGGACGTTCAAGCACATTGCAATACCTGAATTTCACATTTATCAATTAATTGTTGATGTATTAAAGATAAAATATACCGAAATGGATGTGCTCCGCCTTGCGGAAAGCGATGGTCGTCATCGTTCTGAACAGTTTTTGACTATTTTTCTGATGACAAAAACTCGCGGAGGCTAGAAAAACGAGGTCACTGGGGAAATTACAACAGGACAACTGTAAAAAAAAGTATTGAACAAAAACTGAGACATAACTAGGCATCGATCACTGGGGAAATTACAACAGGGCAATAGTGATGAAAAATATATGAAAAATTGTAAGGCCACCAAAGATAGTTTATAAAAAAGGTATGGGGACTTCTCCTCATTTTCTTTGAAGGACAATGTGCTAAAAGGGCTGGAAACGACAAAAGTAGGGATGTCTGGATGAGCGACACCTCTCATCATTAAGCGCGCTCCCTCGTCACTCGGACTTCGAGGAGTGAAGAAACGGATTCTCCATCCCATCCGTCTTGGAGCACTAGTCTACGCTCCTTTTATGCTGTTCATACGAGGATGTCAGTAACATGCGCATGTATACAATGACTAGTCCCTCATTAGCAGACTAATTAGCATATCGGATATGAAGAGGCGAAGAATCGCAAAAGACATCACTCAATAACGCTCACATGCTTTCTGCTACTATATACTACATCAGAAAGCAATATCAGAAATCAAGAGGCGGTGATATTTGGGCCAGGCCAGTCTAGAAACGACGTTGACAAAAATGATGAGAAAACATATGAGGGATTATTGGAAAGTGTATCGTGCGTTTCAAACGTTTCAATTGTAAGAAAAGTTTCGAAAAATGCAGTTCGCTAAACCGTTTTGACTGCACGAGATAGATAAGTGTTTTTGCCGAAGTGTTGACGTTATCGTGCGTTTCAAATGCTCAGCAAACGCAATGTGCTGGTTAGCGTATTGATTGTCTGGGAGACAGAGGAAGGGAAGAGGTACGGGGGAGGAGAGCAGGTAGATCACTCGCCTCCTCCCGGCCTCTTCCTCCCTCCTCCTTCCACTCAGTTCGTCAAAGGTCAGCTACGCGTGGAATTGAAAATAATCTCACGATACTCTCTCGTCACACTGACGGATGAGGGAGCATTCATAATGAAGAGACGGATTCTTCATCCGGACTGTCCCAATGGGCTGTGGACGACCGAATTGAGATGGAAGAAACGTCATAAGCAGAGACCAGGAATAATTGCATGTGCATCTCATTGAGTTCTCAGCGTACCCAGCCGTAATCTACTCGGAATTCTTGGAATTTTCACAGAAAAAAACAAGAGAAAATATGAGTACGATTTGAATCGCTGGAACAATATCCCACGCAATCCGCTCAGACTATTGTAATTATCTGAATTTCATGCGACTCTTGATTCATTCTTAGCGATGTTAGAGTGTGAGGAATGAAGAGACCTGCGCTTTTCGAGATCCTTTGCGAGATCAAACGCTGTAGTCTCGAGCAGTCCGTGCCCTTTATCGCTCCCACTCCCGCACTCGTCTATATGCGCGCGAATACGGATGTCAGAATGAACCCGTCTCTTCATTTCGCATGCTGTCTCGCATCTACGACGAGGGAAAGAGTGTGCGAAATGAAGTGACGCCCGGATTTTTGAGCTCGTTTATGAAAGAGCGGGTTCTAAAATTCGCAGAGAACAGTTGAAATAGCGCGAGGGAATTCGATAAAGCATATTTATCACGCTGACTCAGCATTATCCACGTCATCAGTGTCCATCATCGGTGACGTTTTGTTTACTGATGGTGTTGAGATCTTTCAAAGAAATTGGAAGAAGAGACAGGAGCCTTGACAAAGACTTCAGCCATGACCATCCTTTCACAATTCGAACTTGAAAATGGTGTTTATTTTTCAAGCCAGACATGCATCGACAATAAAATGCGATTAGCACGTACTTTCATACGCATTAAAATACCAAAAAAAAAATGTTTTCCAAGTCTAGCCGCACTTTTGCTGTCATGTTTGTTATTATGAATCATAGCAATGACGAATGCATTGAATAATCGACATTTTTGTAAGCGGAAGTCTACGAAAAGTGAATGAATTATGGCATTGAAGGCCCGTCTCATGGTTTTATTAAAATATTATGACAATAAAGTATTTAAAGTATATTTTATGTCTTCAGTCTCTTCGCAATCCATTCGAGTGCCTCGTTCAGACCTTCACCAGCATCGCGCACGATCAGCACTAGTCGATAAAATACAATGCTGAAATTGAGAAATCATTTTGAAAAGGTGCACATGCAATATACTCTTTGACTGTCTCTGCCGACCTGTCTTTTGTTCACTCCATTGTGAACGATACAATAGAACCCTTCTCGACACCTCTGCCCCTCTTTGCCTTTCCCCTCTCTCTCTCTCGTCCTCTTCGTAACTCACACAACCTACGCATTTCCCTGCCATTTTTACCTTCCAATTCCCAGACCACAACAGTGGCATCGCGCACGATCAGTCTCTGGAACTCATTGCTATCCACTATTTATCATCTAGAAGTGAGACCTTCCGCCTAATCATTTCGTCCCAACCTTCCTCATTTTTAATTAAATCTTGGCTTGATCTTTGATCTCTACCCCACCCCCCCCCCCGAATTCCCCTACCCTTGCTGCCGCAAGAAACGATTCGACAACGTCGATGTACATCCGTCTCTAGCCAACAACTCTATCGGTATTACATGTACATTATCGTGCGTTTCAAATGCTCAGCAAACTCAATGTGCTGGTTAGCGTATTGATTGTCTGGGAGAGAGAGGAAGGGAAGAGGTACGGGGGAGGAGAGCAGGTAGATCACTCGCCTCCTCCCGGCCTCTTCCTCCCTCCTCCTTCCACTCAGTTCGTCAAAGGTCAGCTACGCGTGGAATTGAAAATAATCTCACGATACATTTATAAAAACACGTAAAAAAATAATTTAATTGATATTATTTTTAAGTCTCCAGTCGTTTCTCAATCCATTCCAGTGCCTCGTTTAGACCTTCACCCGTCAGGGCACTAGTAGACAGAATGGAATGCTGAAATTGAGAAGTCACAGAAATTTGTTTTATTTTAAAAAAGAATAAACGGTCAGATAATCAAAGGATTGTTTTCAACTAAGAATTCATCGTTTTAAATCGTTCCAAAAAGACTTTCCACAGGACACAAGTGCAAAATAGATTTAACGGACTCAACCATTTTGAACAAAAACAAGTGAATACTCACGTCTCTTGCTTCTATCGTGCTCAACTTGAGGGCATTCGATACTTCCATCAGGGAAGAAGCGCCCTCCACATCGCATTTGGTGGAGAGAACGAGGAGAGGAACAACTGAATTTGGAATTGTTAGTATTTTCAAAAATTATTTCTCCCAGTAAAGCCTTATCAGAAATGAGCGTGAAAAAGTACTGAAATATTTCAATGGATATTTTGAGTGAAATCCCATTTGAGATTAATAGGATTTAAATTACATTTGGTGGAAAGAAACTAAAAAAAAGCTTAGGAAATGACAGCTTTTCTCAACGGTAATTGTCTCGCGACTGCCTCTAAAAGAAAACAATGGGTGCATACCGTTCAGAAGAGCATCCTCTAGCACCATAAGCAATTCACTGCAGGCTTGCTCGAACATTGATGGATCCGTTGAATCCACTACGAAAATCAGTGTCTGAAAATATACCGTTATTATTTCCATTACAAAAGATTAACCCGTAAGGAGTAGTACAAAAGATTAACCCGTAAGGAGTAGTACAAAAGATTAACCCGTAAGGCGTAAGGAGTATCTTCATAACTCCAAGGAAACTATGATTGATTTTGGTGGGGGCAGAGACTATGGCAGAGATTGATTTTGGTGCGCCCACCTGAGTATTCCGGAGATAATGATGCCAATCTGACGGCGCGACAATCTTCCGGCCAAAGTCCCAAATGCACAATCGGAGATCCTTGTGGGCCACCGTTTCCACATTCATGCCTCAAAATTGACCGTCTCCTCATAGTGAACACAATACCAATAACAACACAATAACACAACGATTACAAAAATCCTAGAAACTCGGAATAGAAATTGCACAGAAAATCAAACCTACTAATTCTGAAATATTGCTAACCATGCGTGGGTGGAATCTTTTCATCAAACGTGCCGCGCAAGAGTCGATTGAGTATGGAAGTTTTTCCCGCACTTTCCGGGCCAAGCATGACGATCCTCACATCCTGAACACTAGGGATGCTCAACCAATTCCAATACCCAATTAATTGACTTTGCGGCTGCTCAGTCCATCGAAAAATGAGGAATAAAAGTCAAGTAATTGGTCAACTCAATACCAATTATCCAATTAATTGGTATTGTCTCCAAGTACTGGGTATTGAATTGAAATCACTACTGAACACGAATTATTCTATTTTCAGCTCAAAATTGGATTTTTATTAAAAGTAAAATAATGCTGTGAGTCGTATACTAACGCGTAACGCGTCGTCGACTACCCCACGTCTGCACTGTAACTATTTTTATTTTTTTTGTTGAATATTTCTCACCTTCAGTAGCCCGAGCCAGCGCCAGATGACATCCAGCTTTTGATGAAGAAGAAAACTCATTTTTAGAGTGGATTTGAAAGTGATCCGACCCAACGAAACATAATCGGAAACTGAAAAATCGACAGAGAAACGTGGATGCGAAACAATAAATTCTGTCTCGATACCAAATAGAGCACGAAATGTGCGCCGCCGCCGTCTCTTCATTTCGCACACTCTCTCGTCATTCGTTGTAAGCGAGAGAGCGGTCGACATCAAGAGATCATATTTCGAGCTCTAACGGCTGGCCACACACAATAGGAATGGAATTCTGGTTCAGACATAGGGAAATGGAGGGAAATTCACACTTTTCAAATATTTAATTTCACATAGAAAAATGTAAATCGCGGTGCAATTTGCATCCAATTATCCCCCCCCCCGCTCTCCACTCTCCCTCCCCCCCCCCTCTCCCCCTCTCCCCTCCTCATTCCACCGCCCATGACATCCTCCCGAGTGGTCTCTTCTTCTCTCTGCCTCCCTCTCCTCGTCGCTCTCCTCTTCTCCCTCGCTCACTGCGATTCCCGGGATGACTTCAACAAGCTGAGGCAGTGCAGGTAGACCCTTCCTGGATACCGTACTCCTCGGGGATAGTATAGTCCTCGATTGTACGGTGTAGCTATAGCTACAGTATCCCGCCGTACCGTAACTCAGCCATTTCCCAAACAGGAACAACATCGTTCCCTAGGATCACATGTGGAACAAACAATAACTACCGTATCTCAGTTTCACTTTTTTTTGTACCCCTACCGTACCCTTACCGTCTCCTTACCGTAATTCTACCGTAATCCTACCGTAACCCTACCGTAACCTATCTATACCCTAATCAGGAACTGCATCGTGCCGTCACTGTACTCGCCCAGGTGGATGGGCGTCGACATTGTCAAGTACACGTCGAGACCGTGTAAATGGATCGAGGTACGGTAGGGATACGGTATCAATCCATGAGGGGGAATTCGGTATCGAGGATTTTATGGCTAGACATCATCAAGTTTACGTCTAGACCGTGTAGATGGATCGAGGTACGGTAGGGAGGAGGGAGGGTATACGGTATCGATCGATGTGAAAGAGGTGTGGTATCGATCGGCATCACGGGGGAAGAGTACGGTATTGATCGTTATCGAATAATATACCGGTACTGTGGGGGGTACTGTAGAGTGGAGATTATGGACTACGGCTAGACATCGTCAAGTACACGTCGCGACCGTGTAGATGGATTGAGGCACGGTAGAGACACAGTAGGGTATCGAGGATACGGTATCGATTAGGGAGCGTATACGGTATCGATCGATGAAAACGGGAAGGTTACGGTATCAAGGGTATTAGGGGTACTTTATATGTTAAGACAAAGCCACCGTGTAGATGGATCGAGTTACGGTATCTCACTGGGAGTTGGTAGATGGTTACGGTAGCGATGGGTACGGTATCGATCAACATAGATAGGGCCACAAGCTCCGCCAACGTTGGGCGGACACGAATCGAGCGAAAAAAAGAGACGGGAGTGGCACAAAGCTCATTATAAACGAAATCCCTCGTTCGACAGCGCGTTGGATTGCTGTTACATTCCCCTTTCGATTGAGAAGGTCATGAACAGTGTCAGTCATGGATCGAAATCCGGGTAATCGGCTGAGGGATAGGTGAATATCGCACTTCTGAATCAAGCACAATGTTCGTGCGTTAAAATTTCGATTCTTACTTTTAATTGAAGCAACTCAGGCAAGAAAAAGCAAAGAAAAATCATCACCCTGAATTGTGCTTTCTTTATAAAGATTTCAGTACGCGCGTATTATCGTGATTCCTACTCCATGCTAAACTCTCCCGCGTCTCTCCTCTCTCCATACTCTCTCACCTCGTCTCTCCTCTCTCCACACTCTCTCACCTCGTCTCTACTGCACCTCCTCCCATTTTCAAACCCGACCCGCGTAGCAAGCACTCTGCCTAGACATTCCTAACCGCGCTCTCTCATATGTCGTCGCAAAGCGCTCGGCTCGGCCAGGTGAAACCATAACCGGCTTGGACGAGGGAGATGCTCTCCTCATTGGAAATAGGCTCCGCCCACTTTCCCTCTGGTCTCGCCTTTTCGCTCCTCTCAACAGTGCCTTTCGCGCGTACTTCTCAGGCTGTAGCGCAGCTCAGAGAAAAGATATCTACAAACGGTAAAAAGTATGATGTTATTGGGACCCTGAGGGATATTTTCCTATGCACTTTTGACTGGATTGCGAAACTTCGGCAATCAGCATTGTGGTGCCTAAATATAGATCATTTTTGGCGTACCGTGCGTTACGCTGTCGAGGTATGAGTAGGCAGGGTCAATTGCTCTTCGCGAACGCGTGTACATGGATGGTATGATGTGGGCATCGTTGTGGAGGAACGATGAAAGGAAACGGTCGTATAGAACTTCGGCTATCGTTCGATAGCAATCATTGTTGAGGTACCGTGGGTCACGATATCGATTGATCTTGCTACCTCAATATATTTCTTTATTTGCAGTGCAACGGCAACCACGAACTCTGGGTGAACGGCAAGAACTACAAGATGAATGTGAGTTTGCTGGTTCGAAGAGTCACAAGAAAAATGTGCAACTGCCATAATGTACAACTAATATCTTCATTTCGAATGATGCATTAAAGGGGGAGGGGCACGAATATTTTCTCACATAAGCTGAGCCTGTGGGGTAATAGGGATGCTATACCCGATCACAGATCACTTTATCCGAAGTTCTAGAAATGCCTCTGAACCTCACTACGGATTTTTGAAGTTTCATTGATTGTGCAGGCACGATTTGGGGTACTGTATTCTTGTATTGATTTCACTCGATTGGCAGTCGAAAATAGCAGCAATAGTGAGGTTTGCACACTGCAGGAGTCGAACCAGCGGGTGCCGGATAGTGAGGCAAAAACACAACCACTAGGCTAAGTGCCGTTATATCAGATGAGTCTAGACGGCCTAGTTAAGGGAGAGGACAGAGTCAAGCGCTGTGCTAATTACTGTAGTTACAGTGGGGTGCAGGCACGTCGTGGTGGGACCCACCAATTTCGATTCGTGCAATTTCGATTTAATTTTGTTAATTTTTTATTCTAGAAGCTCAAGTGCGACAACGGGCAGTTCAAACCCATGCAGTTCACACTCAATACACACCATCAAACGGCGGCGATGAAGGGCGCCGGGGACAGGGACGACGGCCTGCGGGAGGGTGAGATTAGCAGAGAAATGACAACACAGTCTCTTCATTTTGCACACTCTCTCGCCCGCTCGGTCGACGAGAGAGTGTGTGAAATGAAGAGGGTTATCATTCTAAAGATTAGGCAGAAGGGTCCTCATTAGGGTTGATCATTAGGGTCCGAATTGTGAATCTTCTCATTCCGAAAAGTCCGAAAGCCAATAAACACTGGTCCTCATACGAGAGCCCGTTGATCATTGAAGAAAACGTTGACGATTTGTTTCAAAAATATAACTATTATCGTAATTTTGAACCTTTTCTCACGTAGGAAAAACACGTGAAGAATGAAGAGTCGGATTCTTCATTTTGAAAATTAGCCAATGAATAAAAAACAAAAAAAATAATCTTTTCAGTGATGTGCGTAATCCCGAAAGTATCAGGCTACTATGATGTGCTGGGCAACTGGACAAATAAAGGTAAATGAATAAATGATTAGAAAAAGGTATCGTAAAATAATAAACCGTTCCGCGTATTGTGATTCCTATCTTTCATTTCACATTTTGACTAGAGGGTCTCAGGCCCTAGCTTTTGTTCCTTATCGTTTCCTAGAGGCACTAGTAGCATATATTGAGAAAAAAGAATTTTAGTATCAATCAATAATGAGCAGGCGAATAAAACGTTCCATATTATGCGCTAAACAGCGTAGCGTCTTTGCTGAGCATTTGAATGTTACGATAAAGGTGTATACATGTCAAGCGATTTTACATTCGTAAGACAACGCTAGACCCACTCACTGGTAAGGCCAGCTGTTAGACGGACTAGATACTCGGATGTCCAATGCTTTCTCGGGTAGCCTTGGTAAATGAATAAATGAAATACATGAAAATAAATAAAAGTATAATGAAAATAAATGAATGAAAGGCGTGTTGTTCACCCATATTGTCTGTATTTTTCTCCTATTCTTCTGTCAGAATCTCTAACCTTTTTTTAAACACAATGAAAATGAGAATCTAATGATGGGACAAATATTTGGGCTGTTACTCGAAAAATAGATGATATTAGGTGATTTATAATTTTGAGGGAACGCTCCAAAAGCTATTTTCAACCGTAATTTTGCAGAAAACGCGCGCTGCGGAGTGAATAAGATTCACTTCGACATTGGTTGCGATCGAAACGAGTTCTTCTCACCTTTCGTCAATTGCGTCGAGGTTAATTAATTAATTAATCAGTTACATTTTTAAATTTATCTTTCATCCGGTTATCACTCGATATGTGATATCCTCAGTTTACACTCGTATTCTGTTGGTTTTATAGTGGGCTTATGGCTAGAATTGAGATTAATTAATTGAAAATCAAATATAAATTAATTAATTAAGGATTAAAATTATTATAATAATTACAGGCAGCAGTAACGGAAGACAGCATCCAGTGCCCGGAAGGGTACACAATGAAGTGAGAATTTAATTAATATTTAATTAACTTAATTAATTTAATTAATTAATCAAAATAATTCAGCACCATGCTAAAAACGTTGCCCATCGTCCTCGAAACGGAGAAGATACAGTGCCACGGAGAAGAGTGGAAGGTATATGGTAGGGGCGGATTGAGTGATCGATAACCGATAATGAATTGGTTTGGTCATGTTATCGATGAGGTAGTTCGAAATATGAGCCTCCGTCTTTTCATTCCGTACACTCTCTCGTCACTCGACCGGAAATGAAGCGAAATGAAGAGACGGCGGCTCATATTTCGAGCTCTATGAGGTAGGGATGGGAGGAGTGCACAGGTCATTGACCATTCCCTCTCTCTCTTGTTTCCCCACTTGCGAGGGGCGTCGTACTGACGAGGTCCACCCTTCGTGAGGCGGTTGGGGGTGTCTACGACCCAATGGACCGAAACATCCAACCGCATTATTCTAGGAAGTCTTTCTCATTTCATTGTGTCAGTTTGCAGTTTTTCTATTCCTCTTCAATTATAAACCAACATTCTTTTCAATTCGTCAACGGGTTGCGCGAGTGTGATTGGAAATCATCACACGATAAGAATTACAGGTGCACCTACCCGACAACAAGACACTGGACCACACAGTGACCCGAATGGACAGTGTCGTGACAGTACGCTGCACCAAATACCAACGTAATTTTTTTATTTTTTATTTTTCGTTTTATCGATTTTTGGAGGGGATACGGTACACTATATATCTATATCTTTTTCCAGTCGACTTTATTTGTAATGAATTCTTGAAATTATATCCAAAGCGTATTTAAAATTCTTGAAATGTTTAACGATATGTGATTGAACAGGACCGCCCGGAAATAATTTCATCATGGAGTTCGTATGGGCCGGCTTCCTGGGCGTCATCTTCGGCGTCGGAATATACGTGAGTAGACTTCGACCTACGGGGAATCGTCTCTTCATTCTTCACACTATCTCATCTGTCGGAGAGAAGAGAGAGTGTTGGAAATGAAGAGACGCTTTCCCAAATTTTGATCTCTTTATGTGGGTTTATTAAATTAAATTTTAAATAAATAATATTTACCTTTGTCTGCGTTTCTTAGTAGTTACTGAGTATAATTCATTGCTCACTGACTGTCAATGTCTTCATTGAAGCTGAAAAGGAATTTTCTGCGTGTCAGCGATGCGTTTCGCTAGTTAATAAAACACATTAATTAAGTAATTAATAAATTAATTATTTATTAATTAAGCGCTGCCTGAGCGTGCACGGCGTGCAAGACATCTTCGCATTCCTTCGGGAAGCCCAAGGATGAAAACAACTCGTGAAGCAAAAGATAAAGATATTATTCATAACTACTATGGAATACTATACTGCCTTTTCGAACTCTCCATTCATACCTGATCAGCTCGTTGTCAAAATAGCGTGATATTCGGGTGGACCTACAATTAGTTTTATTTTTTAAATCACCATTAAGCATTGTGATTGTACGGTAGAAAGGATGTCTTCACGGGGAAATCAGAAGAGTGAAGAGAGAGTTTGAAGGAGGAGTAGCCCCGAGAAGATCGAAGATCAACGATCAAAGATCAAAAATTAAAGTTCACATCTAGTCGTAATACGAATAAAGATAATGATGTCTTTTTTTACGCTGACCCATCGATACACAGCATTCTCATCCAACAGATATTGGGGAGATCTTTGAATATCTACTCGACCAATTTGCATGAATCGAACTGCAAGGCCTGGGCGAGAGGAGCGACCGCTCTCCCCGCTCTGTTGTTTGAATCGAGCGGGAAATTGCAGTTCTTTCGTGTCGGGTTTTTTCATCCATTGTTCACCCTTATCTGGAGATAACAATGGCGGTCAGAAAGCTGTGGATAGTTCCTATGATTGTACTCGCACGCAGATACTGTAAAATAGTAATATAGAGATCAAAGGATGAATCAGTAGTACAATTCGCCAGATAAGAAAATTCTCACGACTATTTCACATCTTCCAATCAAATTGACGTGAGATCGTTACACGCATATTTTCTCTGCACAATCGACTGGCCCTCCCAATTCTCAATCCTCTCTCATCGATGAGAGAAGCGAGAGAGAGAGTGTGGGAAAATGAGAGACCATCCCTCTCTTCTCCTCGTCCTTTCCTCTCATTCTGACTGACCAATCACTACTGGTCACTCTCCACTCCGTTTTACCCCCGAGCTCGGCATGGTTCGTTATTTTTTATTAATTCATTTCAAAACTATGAATGTATTTTTTTTAAACTGTAAACTATGCATTTGTAGCTTGAAGATTTTCGCAAGGTTTGCACGGAGTAAGTATTTCCGTACAAAAAAATGGTCTGGTATCAAGAGCTGCTGTTAGTCAAACTATTCTCCAAATTTTCTCCCTCAAAGGAGTAGAGTAAAAAAAAAAGGTAGAGGTAGTTCCGTATTCAGCGTATTTTTCAACGCGCGGAACATACGTAGGTTTCTTTTGATCGGTGTGCGCGCATCCATAGCATATAACGGTATAACTTGTCACTCAGTTGCCAGCCGGCGACACCGTCCCTAAAGGAGTAGAGTACTGATTTCAATTCAATACTCAATACTCAGAGACAATACCAATTAATTGGGTAATTGGTATTGGGTTGACCAATTAATTGACTTTTATTCCTTATTTTCCGAGGGAGTGAGCGGCCGCAAAATCAATTAATTGGGTATTGGAATTGATTGGACATCCCTAGAGTAGAGGAAGCTCTTCATCTCAGTTCCCAGATTCTTCTTTCCAGTACCGAGAGATCGTTGTCGTCCTCTTCATTCTGTTCCTTACCAGCCTAGGAATGGTAAGCGATTACGGAATTACCCATGCCAATCCCCGTCCTTTTCTCCTTGATGAGTGACCCTTTAGATGCGCCTGCCTGAATGTAAGACTATGCCCGGTGGCATGTAGAGTATCAATTAGGGAAAGGGTGGAAGGAATGGGCCTGGAGGAGACTAGTGATCGACCCTCCTACTAGAGTCGGCTAGTCAAGGACAAATGGTGATTACTTTTTCCTTCCCTCTTTCCTCCTGTCGCGGAACCGATTGCCAGCACATTGTGTTTGCTGAGCCACAAGAGTTCTGACTATTAGGCAATCATCAAGCACCAGTTTCATTACCGTCGTGTCTAGCTCGCACTGTGTCTATAAGGACCCTTTCTAAAGTCACACGCACGATAAGTCGAAACAAGTGGAACTTTGCAGATTCTCTTCATCGCGTGGGTTCTGCAGATCGCCAGTCTAGAAGAGGCCATCGAAGATCTGGAGGCACAGCTCAACCCCGGGTAAGAAAGTGGGGATTGCCGAGAAATAACTCTCCTGGTTTCACATGCTGCCTCGCAGTACAACTACGGTTTTTTTCCGTTTTTTTTCCTCGAAGAGATAACCTGCCAAGCGGATGTCCGAGTGGTGTGTTAGGGCGTTCAATCCCCGCCGTGGTAGGCCAAGCCCCCATCCTTAAATTGGCACCGATCTCGGTTGAACCTACCCTAAAAAACAATGGGAAGCAGGTTGTAGTATCTCTGACAGCCGAGATTACCGGTGTGTCCTTACCTACCGCTGAAAAGAAAAAAGTTTGAATAATTAGCAAATAAATTTTGGCTAATCGGTAATTGCATTGGATATTTATTGTTTGTGAGTAGTAACGAGAAGATGAGTTCAGAGGGTTCAGCGTTCATCAGTAATAGGTAAGTTACAATCTGAGGCGAGGGGATATAGGAATGAGCAGTGGGCGGAACTAGTAGAGTGCGAAATACGAGTAACCGTCTCTTCATCTCCCACGCTATCTCGCCTATCAGACCGGAGAGAGAGTGTGTGCGAAATGAAGAGACGATTACCCATATCTCGAATTCTACGGCTGATTAGAGTAATTGCAGAGGGCGGAGAGCATCGGAGCTTCGCCGAGCGATCAATGGACCGGATTGGGTCATCTGAGTATCTACGGTACTCGAATACTGCATGACGATCCTTATCTCCTATCATTATCACATTACTGTTTAGTTGATGATTCATGTGTTCAGAGTCAGTCATCGACAACTACAATCAAATGATGTACTCTGTTACTGTATGTAGTGCCCGGTCTCAGTCATTGATCATTTTGCCTCTAATAGTTTTGTGTCATGTTTCCTATCCGAACCATCGACATCCGTAATCAATTCGTGTTCTCCGATAAACATTGATATAATAATATTATTAGAGAGATAAGGTATTGTTAATTTTTTTTCTAACAGGGTTCAATTTGAGATAGAACAGAAGCTACTTGAAACAAATATTTATTGTCATTTTACACTGTCATCACACGATTCAATCAAGAGTGTCACTGTTTGATTTTTATCAAACGTTGTGTCGGATACATAATCGAAGCCGAATGAGACAGTCGTTCTGTCCACTTTTATGGAGAAGTGTCTTCTCGTTCCGGCTACTGACGCAGTGATCTACATATAATTTTGTTAGCTAGAGACTCTCGGATTTTCTTTTATTTTATTTTTGCTCAATTCTAACTACTACATATGAATGTTCGATCGTGACTATCGTGACTACCATTTATGGTAGTATAGTCACGATCGATGGTAGTCACGATCGAACATTCGACTACCATTTATGGTAGTCACGACCTTTTTTGATGAGTTTTCAACAGTATCACGCCGTTTTTTTCGCCATTTTGCGACGAATGAGCCGGCGTAATCTAATTAACCATCGATTTCAGCGAATGAAGCGGTGTGAAACTGTTGAAAACACATAAAAAAAAGTTGCAAAGAGTTTTTGGGCATGTTCCTATAGTCAATCCTCTCGGTATCTACAATCGCAAACAATAAAATTCATGGGTTTTGAGGCGGTTTTTCATTGTTTCTAAAAAAAACGCATAGCGGTGTTTGAACACGAAAAATCGATAAGCGACCAATACTGGTCGATAGAGCATCGAAAAATAGCAGTTGCTCAATGTCAGGAAGAAAAGTTTTTTCTAGGACATCGTTGAAGGGTCGAAGAATCGGCTCAAAGTTGGACGGGTACACCTTGCGGCCGCTGCAGCTCGGTCGCGAATGATGTTTGACACTAATCCTTGTGGCGGGTTGCTAGAAGGGCCTTGGGGGACCCAAAACCGTTGAAAACCCGATATCGAAAATGACTCGCTGACAGATTCTGGTCGAATCTTAGGTGAGAGGCGTGATAAGCCGAGTATGCCTACTCAAGCCTCATCTATAACCATTCGTTACTATATTAAACGAATCTTCAATTCCTTACGTGAACATTTTCGTCCGTGCTCCTCATATACTGTTCATTCCACTTTACTCCAAGGGCTTCATGAACTTCTTCAACAATATCATAAGAGAGGCCGACCTCCAGTGTGTGACGGCAGTCTGCGATTTATTACTTTTCCGTATTTAATATCAAGAGGTGATCGCGGAAAAGTTTGTGCATGTTTTGGAATCCGTGGGAAAACAAAGGAAATAAAGGATCTCTCAACCTTACTTGCGTTTCAAGAATGAAGCACACGAGGGAAACATTTACAGAAAAATGAAAGTCAAAGCCGACAATGGACAGGGGTCATGGGCAATGATGTGAGGAAATGACTCTCTCCATTTACCATGCTCTCTCGCTTATCTGATGGAAGAGAGAGCACATCGAAATGAGATGGCAGGACGATTCCTCGAAGATTTCGGTCGACTTGTTCATAGCCATGCACGATAATCGCAGTAAACGAGATATGACAAGTTATACCCTTCAATTCGAATACATTTATCGTTTCACTGTTTGGTTTACTTTCCTGTTAGGAATTGATACGGAAAGATTACGGTAATCAAAGAGATTACGGTGCCGATAGATCACGGTAATTACTGAAATTGCGGGAAATTTAAGGGCGACGGCTCGGTGGGAGTTGTCGGCTTCGAGATTACCTGAATTGTCGGCTTTATAGAGGGTAAAGCTATCACGTTAATCCCCCTTGGGTCCTGCGGCAGATTACTGTTAGGCCAGTGATAGCTCAAATATTGGTAGCTTTCACATCGCAAAAAACATCTCATCAAGCTGCGACAGAAACAAATAACGTTTGTTCGGAATGTTTGCACTGATTGAATTCAAATGATCCAATAAACGATTCACCACTGGAGGAACGGCAGGCTACAATTAGTTCTCCTACGACCTACTGTATTTCGAAATTGATTTCTTCAATTTTAAATTTAAAAAATGATTCACCACCGGTGCACGGCGGGCTATGGACAACTATAGATCAGAGAACAAATTTTAGAAATGGTTCTCATAGTACGACGTGGTGGTGTACACAGCTAAGATCACTCAACGTGGACTTATTAAATGATTCACCATCGGTGGTGGCACAGCGGGCGAGGCCACCACCTCGGAGCGTCGCACCGACTCGTCCCGGGCCGGATCCGTCTCCGGCTCTTCCTTGTCACTGTAATTTAGGGTTGTAGGTTAAAGATCGGTTTTGTTATTACCACGCGAGATGAGCAAAGAGGATGCTAAATACTGCACTTCAAGCAGAGGAGGGGGCAAAGGGCAAATGGGAGAGAAAAAAGGATGCCGTGTATTGAATTATACTATGATCGCTAAAACTAACCGCTTGATCACTCTCCAGACTGTAACTGCTGCCGAGATCGTCGAGGCCATAGTGAAGATCTGGAGGTTTATATAATATTTTTTTTGAACTCCTAGGTTTCTTGAACTGTGAGAAAGTGCTGATTGCGTTACTAATAGATTTAATGCTCATAAATATCCCGGATTATTGAGTGCCAGAGTGAAGATCAGGTGAAGTATTATTTTATTTTATTTTTTTTAAATCATTGAACTCCTAGCATTCTCGTATTACAATGAGTGGTTCCTCATTACGTTGCTGAAGTTGAGTGCCATTGAGAGTTGGTACCCGTGAATGGACTTTTTCTCACCAGAAAGAGCACGACTCGATTGCCGTAGACTGCGGCGTCCTTGTAGAAGCAGCTCTCGCTGAATTTAGTTGTTTTTTCATGTTTAATCTTTTAAATTGTGATATTCAAAGGAACTTCAAGGCTCACTAGAAGTTGAAGTGTCTCTTTATTTTTGAGAGGCGACAATTACCCGTATTTAGAACTCGAATACTCACGAATGGATGCAGTCAGGACTCTCGAATTTGCTCAGTTCCGGATCACTCTTGCACTGACTGTCGTTGTGCACGTAGCGGAGGAACTGGAAAAGTATTTTTATTATTGTTATTGTTATTATCGTTATTGTTATTGTTGTTGTTTTGTTATTGCTATTATTATTAAAGATAAATATAAAAATATTCACCGCAGACTCCTCCCGGTACATGATGGTGTTGATGAGCGTCGAGTAGGCGCCGCAACACGAATATGCTCTGAATTGGGAAAATTTATTGCGATTAAAATCGAAAAAAAAAATTAAATCGTCCCATTTTTCTTTTTCCTTTGGGAAATCGTGTATAAAACAAAATATAAATAATAAATACAAATAAAATCAATAAATAAATAAAAAAACAAAGAACGAACAAATTCTTCCTCCGCTCTGGTGTGCTGACCAACCACGGCCTCAACGGCACAATCTCGTGGAAATAGCCAGATCTCTGCAAAGGAGTCGTCTTTATTTTAGTGTCCATATGTAGGAAGCTTGCTGATTCGATCACTCGTTCCCATATTTTTCCCTGTTCACAAGTTACAGCGCAGCATTGGGCACTACCCAAAGAAGTGCAATATGAGGAAATACTGGACCATAATTAGGGAAGTGAATAGAATGCACAAAAAATGAATTGTATTATTATGCAATCGAGGAAAATGGATAAGATCCATCGAGATAAATCAGTTCGCGATTCCTCACACCGTTAGTACGACTCCCTTTCGCACGTGGAGAAAATGAGCAAAACAAGTGAGATGATGAGTCTATGTGGAGCATGCGGTGGATGCTAACCAAACGTCAGTATTTTAACTCAGAAAAAAAACGTTAGTTCGTGATCGCTCACATTGTTGAGTACGGTAACCTCCTTGTCCAGGATTCCGTCGAGAATGCCGATCGATCCGTGCGGAAACTTGAGCACGTCCATCAGGATTATCACTGAAACATATGTTTTATTATCACTCACTGAAAATTTATTTACAATACGAGATTTTTTGTGATAAACCACTTTTTCAAAATAAACGAGAAAGAGGACTACTCGATATTTTTGAATCACTATTTTTAAATATTTTTCGTGCATTTTCTAGCAGTCTAGCTATACAATGCCTCGGAAGTTGATCATTGATCTTTACTCTATGATATGTTTGAATTACCGGCATTGAATTTGTCTATCTACAAAGTCTCGAAAGTTGATCTTTGATCTTTATGCTTGAATTACCGGCGTAAACGGAGAGACTGATCATGGAGACGATGCAGAAGAGGTGCGACGAGAGGAAGATCTGTCTCTGAAATTAGATATTTAATTATTATAATTATTAAATTAAGCATAATTATCCCTAAAACCACCCCTCAAGGCAGTACGTAGGATGACAAGGCCCAGATGCCACTTTTATCTTGCCTCTGTTTACATACTGGGCAATCCTACTTAACCAAATAAAAAAGATGGCGTGCTTTCATTATGTGATCAGTTGTAAATCGACATGTCGCTCTTAGTAGTATGGAGGGCGGGGCTAAACAGGGCGGGGCTTAATTTCGAAACATACCGTGTACTTGTGCATCATCATTTTATACGCGAGCAGGAAGAAGACGGCAAAGACGCTAGGGATGTTAGACCAAATCCAATACCCGATTAATTCACTTTACGGCAGCTCTCTCCCTCGGAAAATGAAGAACAAAAGTCAAGTAATTGGTCAACCCAGTACCAATTACCCAATTAATTGATATTGTCTCCAAGTATTCGATATTGAATTGTCATCACTACTCCTCTCCAACAACTGTAGGGGCGGGGCCTAATTTCGAAACATACCTTGTACTTGGGCATCATCATCTTGTACGCGAGCAGGAAGAAGACGGCAAAGACGGATCCGGAGCAGAGCGGAGGAGCGATTTGCACCATTCGAGCGATAACGCCCTGAAAATATCAAAAATCAGAGAATAAAGATCAAAGAACATTGATTATTTTGGTTGCGCACGTTTATTACTAGCTCAGAAACAGCATCTAAAGAAGCAGAGATTGTGTAGGCGATTTAAATCGCTCGAGCCACGATGCTCTTGAAGAGAGACTAAGTTATTAGATAAAGTGCTGATTGTGAGGTCAAACATCACATCTGAGATCAGAGATCAAAGATCAAAGATCAAACCTCATCACCGCTCGCCCAGTTCCGTTCACCCTCGAACGTGTACTTTCTCCTCATCTACCCGAACTTCCAAGACATTGACCAGTCACACCATAGTACTCCTATCGATTCCAAATAGGGTTCATGTCTACATGTCTTGAGATTCTTAGATCAAAGATCAAAGATTATAGATCAGAGATCAAATATTAGACAAAAAAAACAATATTGTGCGGGGTGGCCCGCATGTCATGTCATGTCATGTCTACGCACAGCTCTTGCCTGTTCTCGCCTTCTATAGTGTAAAAATAATGGTATACGCATACATCACAAGGTTTAAAACGTCGTGTTTCTTACTTGGACCCGTGATGACCCGCCTTACTCACCTCATCGCCGCTCGCCCAGTTCCGTCCGCCCTCGAACGTGTACTTTCTCCTCCTCTACCCTAACCACCATCACATAATATTGCTTCTATCGGATCCATACAAGACTGTTTTCCCAGAAATTAGACGTCTTTACGAATAAAGGCTCTATTATCGCCTCATCGCCTTCAGCCTCTATTATTATTATTATTGTAGATTGAAAATCATGATTATAGAAATGCGTGCACCACTTGATAGTCATTATAAATATCGCATCTCACCTCATCGCCGCTCGCCCAGTTCCGTCCGCCTTCGAACGTGTACTTTCGCCGCCGCTGCAGTCGCGTGCCGAACGCCATCGCGGACGCCAGCGTGACCACCACGCCGATCAGCGCGATCTGGAGACAGAGATTAAAGATCAAAGATCAAAGATTATAGATCAGATATCAAATATTAGAAAAAAACAATATTGTGCGGGGTGGCCCGCGTACACTTGCTATGGGTTGAGGTGTAGTTTTGTATGCGGTATGAAGGAACTCTGGATGCACAATATCTAGAGAGACCAAAGATCAAAGATCACCGCTCACCGTCAGTTGGACGAGGAAGAGGCTGCTGTAGTGGCGCCGCAGGTCGGGTCCCTTGATCCAGCCGCGCGGCTGATGGATCCGAACGTATCTGAAGAAGGGGCAATGGGGTTCTCGTATTCGAAAGTATCGGCGGGCAAGTTTCCAAATATTACACGCAGTGAAAAGTGCAATAGGCTTAGCTGAGAATCAGCGTTTTCTCCACTATCACCCGACTCAATCGATATTTCGTCAGTCTAGGTTTTTATCCGGGAATAGTCCGTATTCTTTTTGTCCGTATTCTAGGGACGGAGCCTAAACGGGCAGAGTCCAAACGAGCAGAGGCTAGATCATAGGGTAGTAGGATCGGAAGGGGAAAGGTCACGGGATCATCAAGGGGTACCCAAGGACGGAACATCAAACGCGCACTCGACTCCATACGGGTCGATCGGGGTGAAGCGATGTTTAAAAAGGGGGCGGAGCCAACGAAATAAGGAAGGGTGAAAACACTCACGAGTGGCGAGCAGCCGGTCGACGCCCGCTCATGGTGGGAGAATAAGGGGAGGAGATGGAGGATGGAATGAAATGAGAGTCTGTGACTCTCTCAGGATTATGGAAATTGAAATAGATGCGAATTTTCAACTGTTTTTGTACTCTCTCTTGACTCTTACAGTGATCGGGTTCAACAGTGAAAGCACTGAATGTGGGTTGATGCTAAATTGAATGCCTTTATCAAGTAAGGAGTGTTCACAAAAAATAGCGTAATGCGTATTACGAAGAGTATAACCATGAGTTCACCTCACAAATGTTGCGCAGTTAAATTCACATAGTATACCGAATCATTTACTGACGAAATAGAAGACGTAGCGTTTACGGTTGTTGCAACTGATATAGAATCAGAAACGGATTTCCAATATTCTTCCGGACTTGGGGATATTCACGTTTGGATCATGATCGATGTCATTCAAAGTCTCCAAAAATGATAACTTGACTGATTGGACATGCACAGTAATATCCGTGAAGAGCGGAACGATATCTGTGCGAGTGAGTTGAAACGGGGACTCTGCGGGGAGGGTGGGGAGGGGGGGGGGGTGGTTGATGATTCAATATCAGAATTACACTGTTATTTGTGAATATAATGGCTGTTTTGAGGGAATAGTGAACTTTGACAAAAGTTGATATGCAGGAAATTCTAGGTTTCAGTGTTATATGATAGCTCGGCAGTATCAAAGATGTTCGATCATCATCGCTCTCTCTTTAGATAAAAAAAATCTCTCTCTCAACTCGCACGATGTAGTAATTAAAAAGAAACTTGGTTTATAATTGAAGAGGAATAGAAAAACTGCTAATTGACACAAAGAAACGAGAAAGACTTCCTAGAATAATGCGGCTGGATGTTGTGTGTAATGTTCGCTTTCGTACAGGTGTCGCTTAAAAAACATTAGAATTGTAGTCTTGACGCTGTTGTTAAAATTGTGAACTGGTTGGAATATTTGAGTTTCAGTGTGGTGTCATAGCTAGGGTTAGAGTTTCGAGAGATTATTGCTTGTGCCATTGATATGGAGATACTGTACTATAGATATATTTTCAAGTCTGTACCATAATGAGGTTTTTTTGTTGTTGATTCTGTGTCATTGTTGTTGTTTTCGTTGCTGTTTTACTGTTGTTTTCGCTGCCTTTTGAGGTGTTCCTGTTCAAATTATTCGCTCAATTCCGCTTCAAGCGGAGATAAATCGTGTACTATCATGCTTGTTTTCATGTTGTAAAATGCATAAGATGCGAAGTGGGGCTCAAATATTGCAATATCTTTATCCTCGATGCACAAATCACCCTGAGTTAGATCCCAATGACCTTAGGTGACCTTAGGCAGGCCTTAGACGGGTCTGAAGGTGCCTCCGATCTTGTTGAGAATATTGTTCAGATGGGGGCGACCGTAGAAGAACTGCGGGTCCATCCAGGGAGTCGTTTCGATGACGTAATTAAGTGACGGGTTGGAGGGGGTGGAGGGCTTCCACTCAATGGGAAGGGCTGACGAGCCGGAGCCATTGGGGTTACTGTAAAAGCGATGGGTTACGGTAATTCAAGTACGGTTGGTTTACGGTAGCTCATTGTCAATCGAATCGCAAACTCATATACCCGGTCTTGGCGAAGTTGTAGAGGGCGGTAGTGTAGAGGTCCACGACAACTTGATCATCGCCAGTGAAGTTGAACCCGGGACGGCCGAGGGAGTAGTATTGGTCGAAGGCATGAGAGGCGACTGAGATTGGAGATTAGGGTTACGGTATCATGGCGTTGATTATCGATAAAACCACGATTTGTATTAGAAAATCGGCTAGGATTAGTGTGAGAACACGGTCGTTGCTGGAAATATCAGTTGGGTTACGGTATTGAAGATTATCGATTTTTCACCGTAATAACCCACACGAAATGAAGGGGTATCTCGTTCCAATCGTAGCCGGATTGAAGTGCTTGAACACGTATCGATAGGCGGTCTGATTGGAGCCGAATAGCTCAAAATTGCGACGAAGCGCAGCGTCCATCGGTGCCGCACGATTGCGCTCACCGAGGGCCTGAGGAGATTAGGATTGATTAGGGTAAGTAGTAGTGATTTCAATTCAATACTCAATACTCAGAGACAATACCAATTAATTGGGTAATTGGAATTGGGTTGACCAATTAATTGACTTTTATTCCTTATTTTCCGAGGGGTTGAGCGGCCGCAAAATCAAGTAATTGGGTATTGGAATTGATTGGACATCCCTAGTAAGTAGGCTAAGGTTAGAGTTAGGCTTAGGGTTTGGTAAGTTGGGTATGGATTAGGGCTCTCCGAGGGCCTGATAAGAAAAGTTTGGACAAGTGTTTCTGGAATGGGATCGAATTTTGACAGTTGATTGATTTCTCGGCATGAATGCCTCATGTGGATTTGTTGAAACTCATTCAAATCGAAAATAGGCGATGGAAAGATGCGAAAATGTGTTTCAGTAGTTCGTCTAATTCGGAAACAAAATTCTTTTCCAATAGTGGGATGTATTCTTCTTCTAAAAATATGAACACTCTATCCTCCAGGCTCTCATGCATCAAAGTCCATGGTGCCGAAATTTATCTAAAGATTGAGGGGATATGGGTAAGAGGGAAGTCAGAGTAAGGATAGTAAGGATAAGGGTTGGGCAGGTTTAATGCTGACCCAAGACCTGAAAAGTTTTCGAAAAGCAGTAAGGGCAATCGATTGATTGGTTAGGCGAGTCAATCTTTGATAAATCGATGATGACCACTCACAGCCTGCGCAGCGTGCTTATCAACAGCAGTTGGTTCGAGAATCGTCGCCTGGTTACGATAGGACTCGATCAGGTACGATTGGAAGAGGGAACGATTGCCGACGGTCTGGAAGGAAAGGGGATTGATTCTGAAATTTAGGATAGACTACTCTTCACTAACGGTTAAACTACAGCACAGTAGTTCATTCTGATAGAAGGGAGAGAAGTAGGCAAAAAGGGCGTATTGAGTTGAAACAGCGATTACATCGTGAACTGTAGCTAGACAATTTGCGGGCACGAAGGACCTCTCACATATTATCTTTAATATTTATTTTTTGTATCGACAGCAGCTTACGCATCGATGACCTAATCGCACTCCACAAATACAAACCCCTTGAAACCTAATAGTATCCGAACCGCACGAATAAAAATACATTTCTTTCTTTAAGATATCGAAAGTGGAGTTTAATAGTAGTGGGTTTGTGTATTATACAGTAATTACAAAACACAATAATCGACATTCGCCAAACTCACCGCCGGAACCATGTAATCGACGATCTTCTCCACTGTCTGAGCGGTGATATTGAGAGCCCCCGCGGTCCCAGCGCCCTCCAGGAACGAAATGCCTTCAATTTCGGAATTTTCATGTAAAAAGTGTTTTTGGTGACATCGTCATCCTTTTTTCACTGATTTCGATTGAATTTCGATGAAGAAGTGCGTGAAGAGTACATCGATGTTTTTTCTCAATTTCCAAATATGATAATTACCGAAGATGGAAGGTTCGAGTGAGCTTTTTTTATGACGTCATTTTATATTGTTTGTATTGCCAAAAAAGAGAGCATACCGAAGATTGAGGGCTTAGGCTGAGTGGCTGCGCGCATCACAGGTCCAGTCGAGGGGAAGAAGTCACCATCGTAGACGGGAGACCAGTCTGAATGGAAGACGTATCATTATTTTTCCTTTAGAAAGTCTTTATTATTATTATCTTTATTATTTTATTATTAATCTTTTCGTCTCATAAACCATGTTTCATTTCAATATTCCCAAATCATCCCCTGGTGAGGGCTTATCGAGAACGTAGAGTGTTATTCTATGGCCGTCTACTGGGTATTTCCACAAAAAAAAAATATTTATCTCTTCATTCTGCGCCCTTTCTCGCCGGTCAGAGTGACGAAAGAGCAAATTGAATGAAGAGACGCATTCTTCATCCTGTCAGGTCCTATTTCTGATACATCTTTTTATGAGGTATTATTTTTTTGTAAATGTAGATAGAAGGGTAAGTTTACGAGAAACTAGGGAGAAAAATATGAAAAACCGCACATCTTCGGGTGGTTCTTAGTCTGGAGGACGCCGGTCCAGTTCTGCTTCGCCACGGGTTTCTGTAATGCAATCGATTCTGACAGTTGGTTGATATTTTTTTCACAAAGAAGAAATTGATTGACCCTTGAAGAGCAAGGTAAGAAGGCCTCTGGTAGATTTGTTGAAACTCATTCCACTCGCATCTTACCAGATCGAGGAAAAGATAGAAAAAAGAGAATGAGTTTCAGAACTGTTCCTTAATCGGTTATAACATTCCTTTCTAATTTTTCGGTATCCAAAAATTCTAAAAATTAAATCAAAAATCTCGCCTCGAATCTAACAGGCGGCTCGGCGAAGGGCACTCCAAAAAATGCATTGATCCTTCTAGGAGCGTCAGTGATGCAGAATCCCTCTATGAGCCCGTTGACGGTGCGTACCCTGGGCTTCGCCTTGTCGCACTGAATATACACACTATCATTTATATAATTGAATCTACTAGCGCTGAGTATTTGAAACTACTCTTTTTAGCCAAGAGACTTATCGATTTTCACAATGGTGTGTAGTGCTACGTATCTCGCAAACGAACCTTGGGCCCAGGAGGACTGTGGTTGCCGTTATTTCCATGACCGTTGCTGCCGCCACCCTGTAATGTGAGTAGAAATGAGGTCATATTGACTACCGTACGACCTGTCCTACTGTAATGTCAATTCTAGCTAACTAACCGTTGCCATTGCAACTCCGATGGAGAGTGAGAGGATGAGCAGTAGACGCTTCATTGCTGGAAGACTGAGTGATTCCTCCCTCGGACCACCCTCACTCTTATATGAACGACTGCCGAAGGAAGACTCTCCTACTTTGGCTTGTTCTCTGGGGCCTAGAAGAGCTTCTAGATGGCACAGAATGAAGAGATCGACCGCATTGAGCGCGAAAAGTACAATAAAGTCTGGCGTTTTATCTTTGGGCCCACGCGGAGTTTGTCGCGTGTCTATCATTTTCTCTTGATATCTCGGAGGTAGATGGGGTTAGAGATCACGAAAAGAAGGAGACCGGAACCCCCCGGTGCGTTCAGTGTAGGGCATATTAAATTTCAAACTGCGCCAGGGACCTAGCTCTCTTCAATAATCATAGTCTATCACTGTCGCTGACAGAGAGAGATCATGGGGAAACGAGAGACGACCTCTTCCATCGCACTGCTCTACAGGAGGTTTCGGCTGCGTCAGCGTAGGCCGGCTGCGTTTATTGGCTTTCCGGGCTTTCAAGAGTTTATTGCCTGAACTCGTGACGAAAAGACGAGATTCAATATTGAAAAATTGAAGTGAGAATCATCGGTGTTGTACTTATCAAAGATTCCTCACGCCTCACTGCGTTCTAATCAGATTCGGAGATGGAAATGCATGATTGTCGATGACAATTTCGTCTTGCGTTCTTGTATGAATGCATAGAGGAGGAAGTATTGCTGATGATACTAACAATATGGCGATAAAACTCTTGAGCAAATGCGTTACAAAACGTTCGGTTAGAGTCAAAACTATTCAAAATGCGCGAATCGCCGAAACTATTTGGGAAAAAAAAGCTAACCGGTAACGCTAACCTTTGGTAACCTTTGGAAGTCGAGAACTCTAAGTGTTTCGAATGAGTAGGAAATGTCGGCTCTGGATTCACGTAGTGTCCGATGAATCAGGAACAAAGGCGACAAATAATCCGGGACAATGTAGTCTCCATTGTTTCCATTTTTTCCATGTAGTTTCCATTGTTTCTGGAATCTCCATGGGAGACCTCCCTTTCTTTCTCCGAATTTATCCTATGTCATGAGAAATTTTGGCGTAGACGTTTCTTGCATTTCGCAATTGATCAGGGTTTTTGACTGAATCGGGAATTTTGAATCCTTCTTCGCTGGAAAGATGGTATCAGAAATGGTTTTCATGCTGGAGGAGCTTCCCGTCTCTCCATATTTTATTATAGTAATGCTGTATCTCGAAGGAAACAAATGCATAATCTCAAAAATATTTATCAACAGAAAATGTGAAACCACCGGAACGAACCCTAAAATGTGTGTGAAGGAATGTGTGGTCGCCTTTAGAAGGCCCGAGAGGACTGATACTCTGATGTGGGGCTAGATTGATCTTTGATCTCTCTCGGAAAGTGAACTTTGGACTCGGGAAAGAAGAAAAAAACTGCACAAGGGACTGTCTGTGTTAGAGTATGGCAAGAGAGGAGAGGTGGTAAGCTCAAATTACATTATATTTAAGTTAAAATTGGGTTTCAAGGTCGGCAAGACCAGATGTCACGATAGGTCGGATGAGTACTATTGAAGGCGAGAGACCGTTGTCAGAGAACGTAATGCGTAATAGTCCTCATCCAACCTACTGCCGCCTGGATTGGCTAGTCAATTTAAAAGGGTCGATGTGGGAATCAAGAGAGCAATCTAGAGTCCGAGAATGGCTTCTATCGAGAATCCGGACGGGTTGTTGGAGGCTCTCGATACTGATTTCGGGGGTGTGGAGGAGGTTTCGGCATCCGATGCTTCGGAGGAATCCTTGGACGAGGAGGGGAGAGGGAGGGAGCACGAGAGGTCGTCGGTCTGAAGTGAACAAATTTTATAAGGGTTGAAGAATCAGTCTTCCGCCAACCGAGCAGCTTTTCTATGTATGTTCTCAAAAGATGGTCTAGTTTTGCGTGAACCAAAAGGTTGTGAACTGCGGTAGACGTTTTTGCCGGAGCGCAGTTAATAGAGTTGTTATTCCGAGTGACTCGGCACTCGCGAGTGGAAAATGAGAAATCCACTCGCGAGTGGATTCCTTTGTTCGCACTCGCGAGTCAAATCCACTCGCCGAGCTAATTGAATTTGCCTCATTCCTTCTCCCCTCGCCAATGCAAAGTGACCGGCCTCTCACTTCATTGGGGGGTTCAATGGAGAAATAAAATTCAATCAATTCTCGATTCGAATTCTACAAAAACACTCGCGAGTGAATTTCTCATTTTTCACTCGCGAGTGATCCAACCGGCCCGAGTGAATCGAAAATGAACTCGGCGAGTGCGAGCGCTCGCCGAGTGTCACTCGAGCAAACAACTCTAGCAGTTAATTTACGATGAAGGTATTATCCAGCCTCTTCATAGGTAATGAAGAGGCTGGAACATGGATCTAGGATACCTAGAAGTCCTTACCTTGGTCGAGAAGTCCAGCGGCGTCGCTGCTGCAGCAGCCGCAGCCGATGCTGCAGCGAGCATTTGCGGGAGCAGCATGAGGTTGTAGGTGGACAGCAGGTCCTGTGGGTGATAAATTAGTGTAGGTTCGACTCCTGGATGGTGCATTGAACTTTTGCTATCTCTAGTGAACAGTTCTCCTTGGTGGTGATTGGAGCTTGCTACATTCAAATATTGTGAGGTCCCTAAAGTGATCTTTGATCTGTGAGGCTTCCACAAGCGATCGTTGGTCTATACCTGCAGAGTAGTGGGCGGAGTCACCGGCTGCTGTTGTTGCAGTCCATTCACTGCATCAGTAGTGGGAGAGGGAGAGGGTGAGCATGAGCGGGAGGAGTGGGAGGAGGAGGCTGGCAGGGCTGAAGAGATATTGATTGATTAAATCATTTTTTTTTTTTAAATATGTATTTACAAAAAAATCTACATCTCTAGTACCAGCTAAAAGTTTTTTTTCCTAAAAAAACGAAGGTAATATGGTCGGTTTTACATAGGAGGAGGAGGAGGCGGGCAGGGCTTTCTTAGAAATTGGGAGAGCGGGGAACTGTTTGGTCGTACTTAGAGTTTATTGCAACATTTGGCTCTGGTCCGTTTTGGGTGTCCCATCAAAGTTTCCTGGTCCCAAAATAGTTTCCTGGTCCTTAAAAGCTTCCTGGATCCCGAATAGTTTCCTGGTCCCAGAAATAGTTTGCTGGTCCAAGAAATAGTTTCCTGGTCCCATAATCGGCCAATCAGAGCCCGAAAAAGTTTCATGGTCCCAGAAATAGTTTCCTGGTCCCATCACTTTCCGAGTACCATTGCAAGTGCCAGAAAAGTCGTTTTTAGCCATAGTAAGCCGTTGATTTGACTTATGCTTAAAGGAGGAGTATCAGCAATATTTACTTGGGGTATCCGAGCACATTATCCGATTACTTACTACAACCATGTAAGAAATCCAAAATTTGAGTGTTCAAAATTCATTTTGAAGCGAGATATGGGCGCGCAAAGTTTACTTGATAGGGCAGGGACGATTTCGATTACGGTAAGTGTTTCGATATCGACTTTTCCCTGACACGCTGGTTCGACTCCCGCCAGCTGCAGAAATCTTTTGCCGGATTTTTTCCACACATACAAAGTGATTTTGAATTAAAGTATGAGGGTTTTAAAGAATTAGCATTGATAATTAAATCGAATTTTGAAAAAATATCGAAAATACTGTCCAGATGAACTAATTGTAAGAGGATCAATGTTTCAACTCACGAAAAGACTGTCATATCGTAAAAACTAATAATGCCTCGCTTGTGGTCAAATATGATACATTATACGATATCTGGGCTGACATTGACGTCACTTCGTTCTTGATTGTGTGGCCATGTCAAACATATATCAACAGGAAGCCATTTATGAACAAAAGACAATAATAACAAGTAAACGAGGCAAGTCATCTTTCGACAACAGTTCGGCCGAGAATCAATCGTGCCGCTTAGTTGGAGGCAGCGCTCTGAGTGCGCTTCTTCTGGGAGACAGCGACGGTACCCTCACGGAAGCCGTTCCTGGAATGCTTGTATTTTGAAAATTTTTGGACCACTTGCGTAAAATTTAAGCGAAGGCTATGTAAATTTGCCAATCCTGCTCTCGTTTGTAAGGATTAATGATATAAGTCAGTTCGAACACTATTGTAACGTTCCATGAGCTCGTTCAGCATTTAACGTTAGTTTTCTTATAATTGAGCTAGTATAATCTATAAAAACAAACGCACAACTAATTCATGGAACGGAACCATAGTGTGTGTATCGTCTTATATGTATCCTTCTCAAACAAAACAATTGGAGCAACAAACAACAATTCACATCACTAACTATAGCAAAGTATTTTGTTCAAAGTTAATATGACATAACGAACGCTAAGTCACCAAAATAAGTTATTTAACTCACTTGAAGCGGTGCTGGATCTTCTTTAGATGACGCATGCGACCAGTTCCGGTGATGCGTCTGCGGATAGCCTCTGGTACACACGCTTCTTGGCGGCGGGGTATCCGCACGAAGCGCAAGTCTGCTCCTGAAATGCGATACTATAAGATGCTATGAAGTGCGATACTCAAAAATATAAAAAGAGAATAACGCGACAACCAACGAGCATAATTAGAATGGTACGATCAAGAAGTCGTTAGAGAATGGGAAGGAATGGAAAGGATTGTACTCGATGTTGCAAGAACTCGCACCTGACAAGTGTATACTAGTTTTGCATCAATTTGAACTAATTAGAAGAGAAATGGGACAAATTTAAGCAATGAATTTAAGCTTATAGCCACAAATTAGCACTCTAAAGTGTTAGAACAAGGACAAAACAGAGCAATTGGAGAAGCCGAACGCGCGAGAAAGTATTTTAGGCCTCGAACCGCGGAAAAGGATAATTAAAGTGGCCAGAATAGATTAGTAGGTATTACAATTTTGAAAATAAGGGAAGAAGAAATCATGGATGAAAGATAGGTGCAAGAAAGAAAAGAAACCGAAAGTTTTTGGGCTATTCGATGCGTTTTACAGCTGATCAAAGCTGTAAACCGAATCGACGATAATTGTGAGTCCCCTAGTCACGAGTAAACCCAAAATCACGAGTGAAACAATGGAGAAAAACAAGCGAAAGGAACGAAAATTCCAGTAAGGAAAAAATCGAATGGCGAATACCGTACTCGGCCGCCCTTTTTGGCAAAGTTCCAAGAAATTGATAGGGCACGGTTTTCCGTGTGAGAGTCGCCAATATTCTTTCCTGATACTCCTCCTTTAATGAGTTGTGCTTAGTGCTACGTGCCGACTAAGTCATTTTCAGCAAATCATTGGTATGAACGTATAAGGATGGGTCCAGTCAACTATTTCCGGGACCAGGAAACTATTTTGGGACCAGGAAACTTTGTTGGGGCACCCAAAACGGACCAAAGCCCAACATTTACACAAAAATTGTATTCATCATAAATCGAACTAAAGAAGGAGTGAGAGGAGGAGGCGGGCAGGGCTGGAATAAACATGTTTTTTTTCTTCAAAACACATTTTAAAAGGTATTAGCGAAATCAATTATGAGCGTCAGGTAAAATCTGATCTTTTTTTCTAAAGTCGCAATGGAAACACTGCAGGAAAGAAATGCAATCGTCCTTTGCGAACTGCGTGAAACATAACAGTTTCGCATCTGGATGTCTATTGCTCGTTTTTTTTACACCGCGATGTCGCTTCTGACAGAGCGTATCACATAATTTTTTACATTGTGTTTCTTAATTTTGTTCAAAAATTCACTCACCACTCAGCTCCTGTGGCGGGGGCAGGGCGAAGCCTGCCGGAGGAAAGGGCGCTGAGAGCAGTGAGGGAAAGAGCAGAGAGAACGGAGAGAAGTCTGGAAGAGATCAGAGATCAAAGATCAAAGACCAAGGCACTAACCAGGACCGGGAAACGCCGGTGGTGGCAGGCTCTTCAGCAGTTCTCGAGTGCTCGCAGAGAAGCGCGAGGGGATCGGGTCGGTCTCGTTGACCTACAAGCACATTATTATTTTTTCACCTTGACCAGATTAACAATCCGTCTCATCAGCGCCTATTCTTGACTTGCCTTCAGGCTATAGTTACCCTGCTCTTAATCCCTAATTTCTCGTCTCACACCTGAGCCGTATGGAATGTGTTGATTGATTTTCCCCATGCTCATCAGAAAAATGTTCACGGATCACTTCGCCGCTTTTTCCGATTTCAATCAGCTAAAAAGGGAGAAAACGAGCAAAAGAAGAAAAAAGTGGCCAAAAGTGGTGGAGGTCGCCTGACTGTCTGGCAGTTTGCGCGCTCACTTTTTTGCGGTCCGGTTTTTCCCACCCACCATGACTGATGGGGTGTAGACCACCCAGGGTGGCAATAAATCAACATGACCGTACAGTTCCCAACAAAGTGATTGTTGCTAAAAAAAAACGAATGTGATATGTGAGATTCTCGTAATCAACTAGAGTAATGAGCACCATACAAAACTGGATGAAAACGTACATGATTCAGGAATATTTCGGTTCCTAATGTCTTCTTTGAACCTATTTAACAACATGATCACACATAAAAAATGAAACGATAGAGCACAGTAGATAATCGAAGAGAGTTAGACCACCCACCTTGAATCGCTTCCTCCTCCTCAGACACGAGCCGTTCTCGAACATGGAGAGGGCATTCGGGTGGACCGCCCAGTACGAACCCTGAATTAGGGAGATCAAAAATCAACTCTAGAGATCAAGGATCAACTATAGAGTTCAAGGATCAGTTCCGGTTGATAAGTAAAGGGGAAGGGATTGATAAAGGCGTTGACAATACTATTCTGAGCATGTGGCAAAAAAGAGGGTAAGGGATCAAATATCAAACCTTGCCCGGTCGATCGGCTCGCCTCGGTATCTTGATGAAGCAATCGTTGAAGGAGAGATTGTGCCGAAGTGAGTTCTGCCACCGCTGAGTGTTTGCTCGGTAGAAGGGGAACTGTAGAAGAAAAGAATTATCAAAGATCAATATTACGATTTCTTTGTTTTCGAGCGGTTTGTTGGCCAATGCTTCAGTTTGAAGGAGTCGGTGAACTAATTGCATGAGGCGAATCAAATAATAAAATAAAATATGTTTTGGATTGTTCAAACTTTTAGAGAAATTCTGTTTTCTGGAAATACACACATTACTTGGAGTGTGCAGAACTGTCTTTGCTGTTCCTTCCAATCACATAACTGAGCTATCACCCAAAGATCAAAGATTACCGCCCATCTCATCATCTAAATCCGGTCCCACAGTCACACACATAACAGGCGTCAATTGGTCTCACAAAGGAGGCGCGGCCCGCAGTGAAAGGAACACTTTCTGTGTGTATCAATTTCGGTTGACTGCACTTCTTTGATGGTTTTTTATCGCGTGCTCAAACTCTCCTCATCTTACCCTATCCCTAACAGGTCAGACAGAGCGAGAGATCAAGAAAATGTGAGAAAGTCAGAGCAGAGGCCCTTTTTGTCACCCAACCACACTGTATGTGGGGAAAAAAGAGGCAACGGATGTGGTTACGGTAGTCAATAGCTCTGTGATGTTCGCTGTGAGATCCTGGATTGTAACGAGAACAGTTCAACGGGGAATAACAAATGGTTACGGTAGCCTAGCACTACGCACAGACGCTTGTTTTCTCATTTGTCTATTTTGAGTGGCTTGGGCCTACTCGGCGTTTTTATTTAGTGGGACGGGGTACCAAAAATGAGTGGTAGTTTGAAGAGAAGCGAAAACAGTCATTTCTTTCGGAGGATCACTGTATTTCAGGCCCTTTATGACTTTGGATTGTGTTAGACTTTTAGTGGTTTTATTGCCAAAGAGACCACTCACCATTGATACGAATCCCGACAAAGTCAATATGGTCACTTTGTGAAACACATTCGATCCACAATGAGGAAGTGAACTCTTTTGATTCATGTTTGTTCCAAAAAAAAAAGAATAACGAGGACCCCAAGAATGTTCCCCCGTGCTTGCCTCATTACACGGTGCAGGCTCCTAATTCCTCTAGTGGTCAGAGAAACTCTCTCGAAACCGCCTGCTCTCTCGCCTTTTCCCTTCCTGGTCTCCTCATTTCCTCCACTACCTCGCTAATCAAAGTCATCTTAAAAGCAAGACAGCGGAATTAGTCTACTCATTTCAATCAAATTGAGTGTGTTTGAGGTAATTACACATCTTCGTTTGCTCTCTTGATTCAGCATAGTCTATCAGACTATCTGATATGCGAGGGAGTGCGCAGAATTGAGAAACCTAGTTGATTTCCAACAGGAGTGGCCAATGCAGCAAACAAGGCGCGTTTTGATGGGATGATTAGAGAAATAATAGTGTTGTGGTATCAGGGCTTAGATAATGATTGTTTTTATACCATGAAGATGGTTGAAACTACTCGAAATACGTAGTTTGTGAGACAACCCCATCGTGAAACATACTCGAGTCCCTCGGACTTCCTCCAAAGGTCGTCCAGTTCATTCATTCAGTCGCCTCGCTAGCGGTGACAGTACTTTGTCAGAGGTAAGAGAGGGACTCTCTCGAATTGGAATGATCTCTCGTGATTAGAGAGATGAATGAATCTTAGAGTGAACAGTACTATCAAGGTCGGTTGGCGCTAATGGGGAAATGAGCGATTTATCGGCGGGTGAAAGCGGACTTATTGCGAGCTGAGCGACGATGGGAGTACGGTAGCGGTGAGAACAGTAAAATGGAAAGATGTAGTTCAAGAATCGCGATAAATTCTCGTTCGGATGATTAGAATGGAGGGACTCTAATATGTTTCACGAAGGCGTCATCTCGCAAAATTGCCTCTTTGGATAATGTCTTGGCTTCAGACATCTTTGTACAAAATCACATCCTTATTTCAACTAAAAATAGCAATTTACACAACAAAAGTATACCGATAAAGATGTTGAACGTGAACGAAACGTTAATCGGGATAAAGTAAGGAAAATATGAGCTTACTCGATCCATAATGTACTTGTAGATCTCCGTGAGAGGAAGCATTTTTTCATCCGAATCCTGGATTTTTTTGTTTATTTTTAAAAATCATGAAGTCAATACCGAACCTGAATAGCCATGTAGGTCAACCAGATGTACGAGTAGGGCGGTTTCTGTAAAAAATTGCCGTTTTCGCAGATTTTTTATCGTCAAAATTTACCAAATGGGAAGTAAATGAGTAAATGCGACATGAAAATACGTCAAAAACACACCTGATCACCATAGGAGTCCTTGCCTGGCCGCGGCATGCCAGAAAGTCTACAATATTACAGATAAAGGTGTCCTTTTAGATCAAATATTGTAGAAAAGCCAAAAATATTCTTTAAAAATCGACTAAAACAATAGAAACACGAGTGAGGGAACAGTGTTATCGATAACCAACACGAGCAGTGAACTCGCTAACAACATGCGAAAACTGATAATAGATGTTGACTTTACGCTCACGGGATTGTAAAACAGTCGGTCACACCTATCTACTAATACATACTATTAGCGACGATTGTTTGGGCAAATGCTTTCAGCTGATGATCTGGCGGCAAAAATCAAAGTCTTTGCTGGATACTTGAATGAAAACATGCTACAGATCAGGCTCCTGAAAATATGCTCAGACCCATAAACGATAAAGTAAATATGATCCTACCAACAACTTGCAATCGCGCTAAACCATCACAAACTCCCCTCACAGTAGGAGTCCTACGCGAACTAACTCAGCGCGCAAACCAAATGAAGTGACTCCAAAGGGAGGCGGACCAATATGTGAACTCCCCCTAAGGAGGACTAAGCCTGAGAAGGGGCGGTCTCAGACAACTCCGCCTCGGGGTGTCAAGAAGTCGCTGTAGGAAAAGTGAGTACCGAGCGAAAGGGGGGGGGGGGGCGGAGCTTCGGCTGTGAAGAGGCGGTGGTACTGTAGGAAGGGTAGGAAGGAAGGAGGGAATGGTGTAAAGTGGCCAACTTACTCGCGACAACTTTACTGCGTTGATCGATTTTCGTTAGGTTGCCAAGAGGAGATAACTCGTGGAAAGTCTCAGTTGTAATCTCTGAAGGTTTCTTTCATTTTTAATCCGTTCGATTGGTTTCTCGGATCCTGTATTATCGATGCGAAATTTGTTCTTCAATGGGTATTCGTTAGCCTCTACAAAAATTGAACAAATAAATGGATAAATATTATGGTATTTATTCTGCGCGACTGTTTCTCCACGATTTAATGGATTGGCTGCTAACAATCGATCCACTTCCATTCTGCGACTCTGGTACCTGGGGCATATTGTTCTCCTTTAGAACATGACTCTCAGAGTGACTAAACGGTTTCACCCTGAAATTACTAATGTGGTCCAAATATTGCTTTGTTAGTTTGAGGTCCCGTGGCTTCCTTAATTTTCTGCTTCTTACCATCTCATCCCCATACTTCCTCCCTCGTTCGCTCCTTGCCGAAAGGCATTCTTCCTTCCACTTACCAGTTTGGCAACACTTTCCCAATCCCATTATCAGGAATACGGTATCACTTCTTCCCCTTCCCCTTTGATGCGCGCGACTCTTGCCCCGTGCTGCCGCGCGCTAATCGGCGCACCCAAGCGGAAACGATGACCAACAACCTTACAAGGAAGGGGGGGGCAACACTCTCCTCGTTTCGCACGCTCTCTCGTTCTGACAGGGAGGTCCAGGGGAGGTCCGGAGGGGGCGCAAAAAGGGTGGGAAGTTTAGACCACACTAGTCAGTCAGGCGTCACTTAGTTCCCCGCAAAGTCTGGTCGAGGACACTGTTTTGCGTAGAAACTGCGCGTTTTTACTCAGAAAGTACACGCTTTTATACGTTTGGGAATGAACTGACAACTTTTTTTCTGCATCTTGCATAGGAATGCTGTAGATTTAGGAAACTACGATTTTTCGAGATTCTAACTATTGGCCAACTGTCTAACCGACGAGAGAGCATAGTGAATGAAGAGACGAGAACAATGTCCCTATGTTCCGCCGAAGTTGCAATGCACTCATTCTGATTAATCTCTATTCTCCGAGGCTTTTTGCGCCTCTGAGGTCTCTACTAATTGAATTCCGTTACGAACCGACGAAAAACGCGCCGCGAACAATGTGCTGTAGCCTCTTTTCCGCACTTTTTTCTCCTGATTACGACATGTTTCTCAATTTTGTAGAGTAGATAGCCGGAAAATGAAGGCGAGCAAAGATACGGTATGGCAATATTTTCGCTCCGTTTTCGTTCGCCTTTCGCGTCGCTTCTTTAATGGGATCGTTCGTTGTCTCTTTTATCTTTACTGTAAAATAGAGGCAATTTGGCTCTTCCACTTGGCCAAACACATACCGTACCCTCGAAAGACAGAGGGAAATTTCATTTGCCGCGCTCTGTGCTCGCGCCAAATATTGTTCCAGTAAGCCCCGTTCAGGGGACAAACAAGACGCTCGAAATTGCTTGAGGGGAGATGAAATTGGCTAGTGTATTCATGTAATTTGTGACAAAAGAAGCGAGGAGGGGTTGTAAAGTTAGCCGTTGCGAGCCGGGGAGCCTCTAATTAGAAGAAGCCCCGGGCTATCAGGGCGTCTCGTAATGTTGCGTGCTCTCTAGCTGGTCAGAGTGAGTGAGAAAGTATGTGTGGAATGAAGAGACATTCTTGCCCTAATTAGAAGCGGGCACTAGGGGGCCAACAAGGGGAAGCAATAATATTTGAAGACGGGAGTAGACGACCGACACTAGAAGAGGAGCAGAGGCCAAGTAAGGCCACGGATGAGCAGTGTAAAAAGTAGTTGGCGGGCATCGGTCAGACTGTGTTTCTATATTCAGATTCGTTGACCAGCGTAATTTTAATTGTAACCATCTGACAGCTTGAGGGTGATTTAGAACAATGGATCGTTTGTTTTGAATGTAATACCCACAATAATCGAAAAAAGCGGCGGGTTCGGATGGATTTGAGAAAATGTTGAAACATATTTGAAACAATCGCGAAGGGTTTTCGAATTCTAATGGGAATTTCACGAACCGCCTAACTTATCAATATTGACCTCGATGATGGATAGGCTGACCCAAGAACTGCGCAATTACTTCCACACCATCTGTTGTTCTGAGGGTATTTTGCGGGAAATGAAGAGGTCTGACTCTCTCCATTTCGCGTGCTCTCTCGCCGTCTCTGACCAGGCCCTAGAAAGGGCAGTGGCGCAAATTAGCACGGATCAATTACGCACTGTTGCAGAATTGCCCCGTTTGACTTCATCTGTCAATTTTGCGGGCTAGCATCGAATTTAGAACAATTGAGACAGCATAAGGCAGAATTCGTGTGGGTCATGTTGCTGGGGGGGGGGGGGGTTAATTCAGAACTAGAGGGAAAAAAACAACCAAACAAGGGTGAAAATCTGAAATGTCTGACGTTTGACGTTTGAGTAATATTTACACTGCTCAACTCGTGCTTCAACATGAAAGGTTTATCATCTTGACCTACTGCAAAATGAAACAGTTAGATATATTAGACATTTTGATTTTTTCTAAGAACTGAAAACCGCAATTGAATCGAAAAAATATCTAAAAAAAATATCGATCACTCGCGTTTGAGCGCAGGCTGAAACATAACTTGAACATCATTTTTGATTGAAAATCTTAACGGGAACAAGATACTGGTGAACGGTGTCAAGATATTTATGTCGATAAAAGTTATTACAAACAACAACAATAACCATAATATTATCACTCTCTCCTCAGAAAGGCCAGGGCGGATCGTCTTCCAGTGCCGGCATTGAGAGGGTCGGCATTGTCTCGAGTGAACTGGGCCATGCCTCTGAATGATTTTTTTTATATTTTCTTTGTACCTAAACAGAAAAAATACACTGCGAGCTCATAGTACTGAAGATTTCAGAAAATTCGACTCAAATTATCGCGATTTTGGATATATGAACAGATCGAAGCAATCCTTGATAACGATTGGAGCCAAAAGTGGCTGATTTTAGTCTGGAATCTCGCTACGCGCGGAACAATAAATGAATGACACAACTAACGTGCGCAGATTGGGGAAGCCGACGTTGACCTGATCCCACGTGCCCTCTAGTCCGAGGAACGGCACCTCGAAGGTCGAGGCGTGTGAGAGCTTGCCTAAATTAATATATAAACTGATATTCCGAAGTATTTCACCTTGGAATTAGCAAAACTGGCATGTCAAAGTGGCGACGAATATACGTTGTATAACTTAGCTCATGAAGTCCAAGGGCAAAACCAAGGGCGGAAATATGCGTTTCAATTGAGCCTGAAACCGAAACCACTTCCGGAAAAGGTTGTTTTCGAACGTTCAGTAGAATGAGGAAAATTGCCGTCGGGCCATTTTTGTCTGGGACCATATCATCTCTACAGTACCCATACCGTTTCAATACATATACCGTACTACCGGGTCAATTGATCCTCACAGTAGCCCCTAAAGTTCAAATACCAAATCCCCTGCAAAATACTAATTCCATACCTTCGGGCCAATTGACCAGTGACGTCTTCGTGCCCCTCCAGAAGGACACGCCGTGGTCGCGCGGGCGGTCGAAGGTCGTGTGCGTGCCTGCGAATCATTCTAGTTATTATGAATTTCGAAATAAAATTAGGTAGTGAACGGCTTAATGGTCGAATATTGTTAGGTATTAGACCTAGACTCTTATCCAGACTAATGGAGGAGAGCCTCGGGCTATTTATGCGCAAGACAATACTCTTTTTTTTACATTTTTGTTTCCACGATACAGGCAAGCAAAATTGGAAAGAGCAACCGAGGCAGCACTTGAAAGGATCCTGAAACTCAACTCATTCGTTGCAATTCTGAAATTTGAATTGTTGCGCACAAGGCCGATACAATGCGTAGTTAGGTATTATTTAAATTTAAATTATTGTATTATTAATTTTGCTATACAGTCTCATCGAGCGGCTCTTATCCATATAAAACTCCCCTCACCAGTGGAGGTGGCGCGTAGACACCCCTTGCCCCCTCCCCCCTAACAATAAGTTATATTTTGTTTTAGATTTCGTTATTTATTTTTTATTGTTGGTTTAACTATACAGTCTCACCAATCGGGTCATATCCATAGAATACTCCCCTCACAAGCGGAGGAGGTGCGTAGTCCCTGTGGGCGGCAGGAGTGAGGTCGAGTAGGGGCTGCCATATGAGAAGGCACTTGGCTTGCCATCTGAAGTGTGATTATTTTTGTGAGAAAAAGATTGTATCTGATCAATTCAAAATATTTAATCGTTTTCGGATCTAATATGTTTCACAAAAGTCATAATAGTAGCTGGAACACGTTGTGAACAGTATACCGGTGGTCGATGATTTAAGATAATGATATTACATTAAAAACGATTGAAACGGAATAATGCCGTTGGTATGCTATATATATGCTATATATGCTAGATATCTCACCTCCGTACCAAAGTTCAAAATGCCTCACCTCTGGCAGTTCGGCACATTCGCAGCGCTCACTTTGCCCGGGCTGCACTGCCAGTCCTTTACCCACTGCACTCTCTATACTTTTCTCTGCCCACCTCATGGGTTCCAATTTCGGCATCGGTATCCTCCCCTACTCTCTGTTGATTCTTCCCATCGTACACTATTTCTCATGTCTAATTGTCCAAAGTAATGGTAAGGAAAGACGGTAAATCCGATCCCGAACATGCAACCCCCTACTCCGTCGTCCCATTTTGAAAATGTCTCACCTCTGACAATTCGGCACGTTCGCAGCGCTCACTTTGCCCGGACTGCACTGCCAGTCCATAACCCACTGCAGATGGAATTCATTAATGACAAGAAGGAATTATCGGGCATGGCCCTGGTCTAGAAAGTACTGAACAAGCCAACAGATTCATTAGGGAGAGCGAAAGATTAGAGTTGTTATTACGAGCTGGCCAATCAGCTCCTTACACCCCACCCCCAAAAGCTCGCCTGAGCCCGAATACCACCTGTTGCCGCCATACCGCCCTTAACGCACACTGTCTATGTGGTGAATAAAGAATAAGAATAAGTATAAGAATAATTATATTCACGAAATCATTCGCAATGCTCGTTCGAGCAAAAGATAGATGGATAGAGCGGGAGCCGAAGGGGTCTCTCACTGAACATGAAGATACCTGAAGATGGATGCACTCGCACGCGTTGACACAGGTGGGATCGGTTTCCTGCAAGGGGGGGGGGGGTGATCTTTGGTCTTTGATCCTTGAACTATACCAAGAACATGGGGTAACACTCTAGCTGATAAGTTCTGTCTGATGTCAAGATCATCTACCTTGCACCGAGTGTAGCACTTCTCCAGTGCGCGCACTCCTCTTACTGGAATGCCCGCCGCTTTCCAGCCAATGATTTGACGACGAATCTAGGGAGTAAAGATCAAAGATCAAGCTACAGACTACAAAAGGTCAAACAACAAACATGGTTGATCGAGGGCAGCACGCGGTCCGAGCAGTACGCCTCGTACCGCTCGCAGATGATGCGAATCTGGTGGAGGCAAAGATCAAAGATCAAACAACAAAACTATAAGATATACCTCCTCATTGTACTTGGCGATGTTCGAGGAGCGGCAGTAGTAGCTGCAATTATATTTCGAACATATATTTTTTGTTCTACGTACGCACAATCGAAGAACAACCAAACAAAAATGTGTGCGCCCGAAGATACGGAGAACTTGAAACATAGTCGAATCAAGGACGAAAAAAGTGTTGAGGGTATTATTTTTTCGGGGGATTTATCGATTTTAAAGGAAAGAAAAATGAAAAACGAACTGGAAATGCGGCAGGAACTGCTTGCACTGCTCGCTCAGAGTGGTGGCGGGGCTGAAATATGGTTTATTTTCAAAATACTCTCTCGATTTCGCGCGCTCTCTCGTCGGTCAGAGAGGGTGAGAGATTGTGCAAAATGAAGAGGATATGACGAATTTCTATTTTTCAGACCTGGGGCTGCCCCCGTTTCCCGCGGCTGACCTCCCTCGGGTTCCCGTATTTCTATCTCTGTTGTGCGGCAGTCGTCTCATCATCCCTTGGCAAGGCATGAGAACAGGCAAAATGGAGAGATCTAACGATCAAGCCGGAGAGTCAGGCAGTGTGAGAAAGGGAAATGAAAAGGGTCTGATGGTATATCGAATAATTGGTGACTCTCTCGATTTCACGTGCTCTCTCGTCGGTCAGAGAGGGTGAGAGAGTGCGCAAAGTGGAGAGGGTGAGAATAATATTGATTCTCTTCGTTGTACATCATCTCTTGAGAGTCAGGGAGGACGAGAGAGTGTACAAAGCGGAGAGAGTCAGACGCTCACCGCTCATTCTTGGCCAGCTCCTCGAGAGGCACAGTGAAGAGGTCGATGCCCTCGATTAGGGCGTCTGAAGTAAATAATTTCTCAATTTCGCATTGCATCGGAAGATTAAATGTTGATTTCGTAGTTTGATTTCGTGGTTACATATTCCACATCGACTAAAAACGAGACAGTTATTGTGATTTTATTTCGCTCAGCCTCAATCAAGGACAAATCGAATTATGCAATCCACAGTGCAGATACGCCCAGTCTGAAACATAGCCGAACTAATAGCGAGAAAATAAAAAAAAAATTTAAAAAAAGAAATAAAATTTATAACAAAATTCGAAAATAAAAGAAAAACTCACAGGGCAGCGTTGGATCTGCTGCATCCGAGTCATCATTCTTGAATGGGTTAGGAGCGGGACCGGCCTGGAGATCAGAGATCAAAGAACAGAGATCAAAGATCAACTCTCGAGAAGTATTGATAGGCCTAGAGCTACTTGAGATCAAAGATCATCCGAAAAGCAATAATTACGAAAAGCAGTTACACGCTAAGAAATTTATCCAGGAGATGAAGACGGTGGGATACGGTAGGAGTACGGTACCTTTTCAGGAGCAGCGCCGATCGATAATTGAATAAATGCCAACAGCAGCACTAGCATCTTATCCTCCGCTATTAAGCTGAGCCTTGCTGCCCTTCCATCTCTTGCTAGGAAAGAACCCTCGTACTCCCTGAGCGGTCAGAGAGGCGAGAAAGCATACAACGTGTGAGGAGAGCATCACTTTCTCGGCACATCTCGCCTGCTCCTATTTCCTGTTTCGGCCCTTGGCTTTATCATGATGTAAGGATGGCACGAGAAAAGCCACTGGGAATCATTAGCAATGTATCTGTACGAAAGAACTCCTCATTCCGCGGGCTGTTTCTGCAGTGTGTTTGATCTAAAAGAAGCAGAAAAGGCGTTAATCTTTGAACTCCAATCTCTCAATCGGGAATATTACCTGCTGATTCAACCTTGTCACTTCGAACACGTTCGGAAATTGTTGCCTTTCTCTAACTCTCTCCATTTCCCATGATCTCTACCCATCCCTGACCAGTCAATCGTCACCGTATTGACAGTTCGTTCGAAAGGGTAGCGCCATCGTCTCTTCTTTTCGCCCACTCTCTCTCGTCACTCTGGCCGACGCGAGAGAGCGCGCGAAATGCAGAGACGAGCGCGTATTTTTACAACTCTATACAGTGAAACGCAGCGGGCGGTCTGACAAATAGCCCCACTCTCTCTCAAATCCCCGTGCTCTCTCGCCGGTCAGAGCATGTGATAGAGCAGGCGAAAGGGAGAGAGTGCAGAGAAAGGATCCTTTTTCTTGTCGCAGCGGGAGGGGATGGTAAACTGACACATTGTAAGTAGGTTTCGAGGAGAGCTAGTTAACGCCTGCGAATGAGGTAAGGGTCATTGAACAGGGATCTATGTTGTATTTTTTAAGCTCCAAATGATCACAGAATTGAAGCACAGCTTCTCCGTAGAATGTAGCGTAAGAGTGAAACGTATTCGATCCTGGAAAAAAGTCAGACTCATTCCTCTAATGAGGGATCTGCGATTTAATTTGTATTGTTTTCCCTTCGATTGCAAACATTTATTCTTTCAAATGTTCCAAGTGAAAGGTAAAGTCCGGGGGGTGAAACGTATCCGTTCTTGGATGAAAGAAGACTCATTGGCTCATTTATTGGTTCGCCTCTGCCCAAACGGCCTCCCTATCACACTCTATCGGGGCAGAGATCAAAGACCACCGGCCGAGCAACAAGCGAGCAACCGTCTCTCCCTTTCTCTCGCGTTGTCGAACCGGCGAGAGAGCGTGAGAGAAACGAGGAGAGATCACCGGGTAATTGGCCTCGAAAAGGTGTCATCAAACGAGCGCGATCATCGCCACTAAACGGCCCCCGTTCCTCTAGATTACGGAGTTGAATAGCGCGCTCACAAATCATCGAAATTGACTGCGGTCCATAATCCGTATTCGGGATACGGTAGATGAATAATAATTGCGATCGAGTTTCGAGAATTGTGCTTCTCACATGTCATCATCACCAATCGATAAAAACGGGTTACGGTAGCCGATTGAGAACTGATAACGTACTGCCCTTACTTCGACCCGATGATTTAGTGCAGTACGGATCGAGAGAAGGGAAAGGTACGGTAGTTTTATGGGGGAGTTGATAGTGAATGAAGAAAGTGTAAGGGTGAACAGTGGAGTTGTTGTCAGTTACTATCCTTTGTTCTGCACTTTTCGTATCGAGAACAGTCAGTTATGGATCGGAATTTTCTTGTTTGCTACCGTACCGTTGATTGTGAGTACGGGGTGTAAGTTGAGGAGCTGAACCCTCTTTGGTTTTCAAAAAGTCAATTCTCGATCGACCTTCTGTTACCGTACTCAACGAGAGCTGCAGACAGACAACGCATAAATCAGCGCATTTCATCGCCGTATTCCTCCCACTTCACTAATGAACAAAAACGGAGGCGATTGGAGGAGGGGTGAGGGACAATCGAATGGGAGAGACGACGGCAGACCGACAGAGAGCGACGAGAGATAACGACAAAAGGAGGAGAGCGCAGAGAAAGCCTTGGGTTTCGCATTGCAGTCATTAGATCGGAAAAGTAATGGGAATTGAAAGGAGAGACGGGGAGCGAAAATTAGCGAAAATGATTAGTTGCGAATTAGAAAGGGGCGATACGGTAATGAATGAGTTATGTGGGAAAGACAGTGTGCGGGGTGAAGAAAGCTTTCATTTAGATGAGGGGCGGACATCTCAATGATTCACTATTTCTCCTGCACTCGAAATTTGAGGAGAGATGAAAAAGAAGTGAAAAGGGAAAACACAATTCCTAGAGATTGTTAGGGATATGTCAGAATGATTTTCGACGCCTAAGGACATCTAAGGTCATTGGGATCTAATTCTGGTTGCGATTTATGCATCCATCGATGACAAAAGGTATTGCAATACTCTTACCTCGCATCCCGTGTAAGGCAAAACAAGTTGATAGCACAGGATTTATCTCCGCTGGAAGCGGAATTGAGCGAATAATTTGAACAAGATCACCTCAAAAGGCAGCGAAAACACAACAGTAAAACATCAACGAAAACAACAACAATGGAACGGGAACAACAACAAAAAAACCTCATTATGGTACAGACTTGGCGAAAAAATATCTATAGTACAGTATCTCCATATCAATGGCACAAGCAATAATCTCTCGAAACTCTAAAATGCCACGATAACTTCACGAAAACACAACTATGGTACAGGTTCAGTCTATCATCGCAAAAAAAATCATAGTATCTAATCGATACTACCGTATACCTCAATGAAAACACAATTATGGTACAGATTCAATCAAGATACCGTATCTAATCGATAATCGTAAAAAAACAATACTACCGTACTCCTCACAGGCATCTCAGTCTGCCTCCCGACACGAACTCGGAGGGTACGGTAGGATGGAGCGCGTCTTCCGTCTCTTTCTCTTCGTACGACCAGTCAAGAGGAGGCGAGCGAGCACGATCGAATGACTTGACAATCTGGAATAGGTGGTTACTGTAGTCTTGACGTACCGTAACTACCTTCATAACCTTCCGCCATATAGTACAGTACCCGTCTAAGAAGCGGTCCCCATTCGCCGGCAAGATATAGCAACTCCGACGTAGTAACTTTCTGCCCTCCAGACTACCGTAACCCCCTTCCTACCGTACCTTGACGATTCCATCGATTTCGCAGCGCTGCTTGAGCTCGACGGAGCGCGCGAGATACGTTGACGTGGAGACTGCGAATAATAATAATAATAATAATAATAATAATAATAAATATGTTATTATTTTTATACCACCGACAAAAGATGAAGATCGAACATCTCCGGTTTTACCAAACTATGATACCGCACTGAAACTCAAATATTCCTATCCGATGAACATTATAACAAAAATCAATAGAAAAGTTGATATTGCTTCTAATTGATCAAGAGAATGCACAAGGTATTATTTTTATAAATGGTCAGTGGGAATCAAATCGAATGATACTGGCGAGCTATGGCACCACGCTGAAACTCAGATATTCCTACTCCATCACATCTATAGCAAAAAGACATCAATAAACTGCAATTATTGTTTTTTCATCACTGTGTAACTGATAAAAATTGAACATCTCGGACTCATCCCAGTTAAGACAACCGACTGAAACATAGAATCTCCTACACATCAAAGTTCGTCAAAGCATACCATCCTCATTCGAAATCAGCCATTGTGTGACAAACACCAGTGTGATTCGGAAATCGCATCAACACCCCCCCCCCTCCCTTCCCGCAGAATCCCCGTTTCAACTCACTCGCATGTAGTGTCTCCACCCTTCTCTCTCCTCCCTCCGCCCTCCTCCGCACCGGCTCCACGTCGATGGCCAGCTTGCGACGCGCGTTGTGGATCTCTGTAAGTGTCGTGGTGTACTACCGGGCGACGTTTCCCATCGCTCGTCTAGTCAAAAATCGAGCGAAATTCGAGGTGGTGTGATGAGCGGCGACGTTTCCCATCGCTCGTCTTGTCAAAAATTATTCAAATTCTGATGTGGTGTGGTGCGTGGTGCGCGGGCGACTTTTAAAAAAGATCGTCTGTTCAAAAATCGTACCCGGCCAGCTGAACAGCCGCTGCTCGCCTGACCACTCCGTCTGCTCCAACGGCGTCACTTCCGTCGTTGTCTGCAATAAGGAATCTGGTTGAGATTTCAAAGTTATAATCACCCGGCGATTTCTGGTTTCACACTAGGATAATGCCCAACACAGACCAAAAGTGCTCAATAATTCCAACCGAGTTTGAATAAAATAACTAATCGATTCAATCTTTCCAAATATAGAGGAGCTGTAATACAGGCTCATCATCCATTTCGATTCAACAATACCACCGCGCTATTCAAAATCAATTATATAGTACCTTCGTTACTTCCGTACTCATTATAATCAATCTTACCGTACCCTCAGTATCGATCCTACCGTACCCTATTCCATCAATACCGTACCCTCCAGTATCGATCCTCCTCCTCCACGACGGCACGCGCGGCGACATTACAGCGATCGGCCGACTTGGCCAGACGGCGCGCCACCTCACGCTTCAGTCGACGGATTCTGGAAGGAGATCAGAGATCAAACTACAAAGATAATTTCTCAGAGTACAAACCACACAGACCAGAGATCAAAGATCAAACACCAAACCTGGCCGCTCTCGCCTGCTCCCTCTTGCGTGCTGCGGTCGCAGCTGCTCTCGCTCTGGCGGCGGTCTCGCGGGCGCTCTGAAGCGAGAAAGCTATCGTAATCCGCTGTCACAATCATAATTATCTCTCAAAACTGACAACGCTGCATGTTTGAGGTGAAATGAAATTGCCAGCGTTCCTCGAAAAGTTCCAATGCTTTCAAGGTTCGTAAAGCATACAACACCCAATTAATAACAAACCTTGGCGGGCACGCCCTTGCCGACCTTCTTCCTGCCTGCTTCGACCGAAGATACGGTACTTCTCGGGGATACGGTAGCACCGGCCCGCTTTCTCGCCTTGGCCGGCGTCTTTCGCACCGGCTTGACGGGCGGGGGAGGTACTGGAAATGTTGTGTTGCTGAGACAAGTCATCATTGAATGATACTCGACTATCAATGCTAAGACCACCCGTGAAGCCTAGATGTAACAAGTTGTTAATAACAATCGGAAAGGACTAAACATTGCGGCATCTCATCGATTTCAAAGTATAGCCCCCTCGTGAAAGTGAGTCACTTGCGGAACCCTACAACAAGTTTTTAGTGGCGGCAAATGAGATTCATTGAGGCATCTCACCGATTTCTAAGTATAGACTAAGTATACTTCTAATTAGATTTCTTCTAATTTATAATTTCTTCAAATTTCTTCTTTTTAATTTCTTCTAATTTCTAATAAGACTTCTAATTTCTAAGTATAGAGTCAAGGTTCAAGTTGTGATGGAGGACAGCTACGGGATGTTAATTGTGGCACTCCATCGAGTTATATGTATAAACAACACGTGAAGATTATGTTCACCAAGATAAGGAATATTGAAAGCTGAACAGAAACTGCAGTTACATACTCCCAGCGACCATTAATCATATGCCTCTTGTGAAACCTAACTTCACCAACGACCACAATTTTGTCACCTTCTCCACTCGAAAAAAAATCGATACTCACCGGCTACCGTATCCTCATCGTCGCTGCTCTCGAACTCGTCGATCGGCTGAGGGCGCTGAGGCGACTCGAAGGGAATCACTGGAGATTTATGGATTTTGTGTTGGCCTTCGAAATGGATAATCCATTAGACCCACTCATCATGTCATCAAGGTGATACACCTATGGAGCGAGTAATCACCCTGCAAATACGTATGCAGATTCACAAAGAGGCGAGAATTTATGCTTTCTTGGTATGACCACCTTTTACCCAACTATCAAGTCGGCCATTCTAAAGGGGCTTTCAGCTAGCGCTAGCACACCAATCAACCAGTTGGTGAAATCAAATTCACACAAGGGCCGCGGTTTCCATTTCCTTCTCTCCACCCAATTACACCACTTTTATAGCCTACAACCAATGTCTAACATCTTTGACAAAACTCGAATAGTAGATCACATTCGGTCCATTTATCCTCCTAGCCCAGCCCGTACGAATCTCCCAACAATGTCGGCCCGTGAATGATCTACCGTACCCTATCTACCTACCGTACCCCCATCCATCTACCGTATCCTCACGTACCACTGAATGGCAGCTTGATCTCGCTTGCCGCTGCTTCCCCTGCCATCTCATCGTCTTGCTGCTCCAGCTGAATGGAGAGATTATCGATTAGTACCGTACCCCAAGGTGATTATCGATTAGAGTTATTCCTCTGCTACAGTATCCTAGCATACACTTCATGCCACAGTTCACAATATTTATTTTGAACTCCGTCGAGAACTCGCATCACTTGCTTCAATCATTCTGTACTTATGGGTGGAACGTGAAACACACACCTAACTGGCGTCATGAAATCTTCGTAATGCAACAATCATTGCATTTCTTTCACGATATCTTACTACTCATGCTCCAAACGTTAATCGATAAACTACCGTACTAGTCTACCATACATACATGAAAAAGCTAGTGCAAAACTACCTGAAATTTGAAAACAGATGCCGCATTTATGGTTTTTGCTGACAAGGTATGTTACCTACGATTCGTAAACATGCGCAGCTTTCATAGAATTAATCGGTTTTCAAGCTGTTTTTCATAAACATATGCCGCTTTCGTAGAATTTTGCTACACAACTTTTTCATGTATGCTACCATACCAATCTGCTACCGTACCCCTCCCTCATCTGACTCGCCCTGACCCCGAATCCCCTTTCCCCTGCCACAACCATTAATTGGTAAACAATCTTCCAAATCTACCGTACCAATCTCTGTTACCGTAATCCATTTACCATACCTGACTGGCCCTTGCCTTCATAGCCTCGATGATCGTTGCCCTTCGTCCACTTCTGTCTGGCGATGTGATCGAGCGAGCGGAGGAAGGAGCGTCGAAGGAGGAGAAGAATGAGGAGAGATCTGAGATGAGTGGGAGGGGTTACGGGTCAAAGATCAAAGATCAAATTGAACCGGATTTAGGCTACGTTTTCCGAAGAATTAGCTAGCAGACAGTAAAAGGTAAAAGGGTAAAGGTGTATCCACGTCAAGCGATTTTACAGTCGCACGACAACGCTAGGTGGGACCCCCATTACCCCAATACCTTGCTACCGTACTCCCCGTACCGTACCTCTGACCGCCCTACTACTCCTCATGGCATCTCCCTCCCTCTCGCCCTCTCCTCTCTTCCTCCTCTTGGCCGGCATGTGACGGGCGTGGTGCTTCTCCGGAAGGGCCGCGAAGTGGACACGCTTGCGGGTAGAGAGTCCTGCAAGGGGAGAGATGGTGGTTACGGTAGGATTAAAATGTGATAAATGATAAACTAATCATCATAGCCAGATAATGAACAAATAGTATTATTTTTGGAGTGACGAGAAGGTCGAGCATTGATCACTAATCGAAGCCCGTGCATTTGGCAGAACTATGAAGCGTAAAATCAAATGTGCGAATTAAATTATTTTGAAATATTTTTTCTGGCAGAAGAAATGCAGAGGTAATCAAAACCACTGGAAGTTAAACACTATGGCATCGTGAAGCATAACTCTAGCAGGTCGCGCCTCGAAATTTTCCAAGGGATCTAGCTTTATCTGTTTCCTTTACATCGACCTCTTCAATTGACTCGATGTCCTCCATCACTACTCGCATGTCTGATTCTACCGTACTCTCCTCATACCGTACCTTCCTCCCTCTTCCTCTCTATCGCAGGCATTGCCGGTCGCACTCTCTCCCTGGCCGCGTTCGCTTCCGCCTCGGCGATCGCCGCGTCCAGCGCCGAGACGTCCTGAATTTGTTAATTTATTAATTACATTAACAATAAATAATAGTATGCTAACATTTAAAAAACTGTCAATTTTTGTATATACCCGCGCTGAGACGAACAGATTGATACACAATGCGGGTGCACTAATGGAGACAGTGCAACTCGAATCAAACAAGTTCGCTTTCAAGTGTAAAATTGAATTTTATTAAGAAAAGGAGAAAAGCCGCAGTCCGCAGAACCAGGAGGGGCATATCAAATAACTATGAAACACAATTCTCATCACCATCACGCTTACCTCCAGATAAGAAAAATACTAACAGATTTATGAGCAATTTTGATTTTCGAGGAGACATGGCTATAATCTCTGAGAAAACTCAAGCGGGCTTAACATGAAACTATGAAACTCATAACTTACGAGCAAGAATGAGGAAGTTCATATGATAAGCAAGGAAAAATTGATTGAGAAGCAAAACGTAGAATATAAAATACCCATGAAAACCAACTCTCACCAGCATCTCATCCTCCCTATCCTCCTCCTCCTTCACTCCGCTTCTCTCCCCATCGACAGTCTGCTCCATCGCCTCCCTCTTCACCTCTACCGTAGCCTGCAATCAATCCATTGGCCAACCTTGCCAATTGGTAATGGAAAATATGAAGCTTAAATCTCACTAGCACATAATTTTCCAGAGTTACAGCAAAAAGTACAGCACGAACACGTTTAAAAAATACGAAGTGAATTTTAGATCGGTTCCAATTACCCTATCCACTTGAGCCTAAAGCAACCGTACTCAATCAATCGATATCCACGATCCACTTACCGTACTCCTCCTCTGCTCCGCCTCCTCCCTGCTCTTTCGCTCTTCAACCTCGGCGAATGAGGGGCGGCCGCGCTGTAAAATTGAGAGAGATATAGATTTTGCAGCACTGGGCTAATCACCGAAATAACCGATATTTGCTTTTAAAACACAAATGGATTATTCATTGTCCGATTCCGCTCACATCATCTTATATCCCACTCGTGAAGCCTAATATTACAAGTGGGCATTTAAATCTTAAATCACGCTCCTGAAACCTAATATCACACGTGGACATAAAAACATTTTGCAGCACCATGAGCTATTCGTCGAAATTAACGATATTTTTTCTTATACCTTACGTCATCTTAGATCCCACTCGTGAAACCTAATATCACAAGTGGGCATTAAAAAGTGAGTAACTTTTTGCAAGCAGAACCGCTAATCATAATTACTGTCTTAATCAACCTTTCCCAGATGAATTATCGCCTCTTACTCGTGTATCATACATAACATTCGTGAAACCTAACATCACATGGGACTTGGAGATATTACATTACCAATTTCCTTTCTTTGCAGCACTTTTCTTTTTTTATGTAACTTCCATTCCGATTTTTGAATCTGATTTGAGTTCAACGGTCAAAGATCAAAGATCAAAGACCAAACTACCGTACCTTCTTCCTGCCCGTCTCTCCGGCCTTCTCCTCGTTGGCGCTCGCACTGCTGTTCCGGCTTCGCTTCCTCGCATCGGACGAGCGAATACTGTAATGAGGGGAGTACTATAGGTCGATACCGTAACCCAGTACCGTAGTCCACCGTGCCTAAACCAGGAATAACCATCCGCCATTCTGATAGATCATTGGTTGTATCCCCTTAGGGTACTGATCTTGACTAAGATACTGTAACCAATCAAAGGTACAGCAAATTGTCAATAGTATGGTAGCCTATCAATTATACCGTAACCCATCAATCAATGATACCGTAACCAATCTACGAGGAGGATACCGTAACCAATCTACGAGGAGGATACCGTAACCAATCTACGAGGAGGATACAGTACTCCATCAATCCTGCCGTACCTGCTATCCTCTCCCCTGCCTTCCTTCTCTCCCTCCGCACTCTTCTCCACAGACAGTCTCGCGTGGCGGATGGGACGCTGAAAGTTAAAATTGTTTTAAATATACTTTTTCAACCGGCAAATCACCAATCATCAAAATTGAACAACTGTATACGGAAATATGACACAGGCGAAACTCAAGAAAACCAGGAACCAATACTTTTTGTTATTGCGAAAGCTGTCAACCTAACATTGAGAATGCCTTATTACAGCTGAATAAGTGATAGCGGTGAAAAAAATACTTCCAAATATCGAAAACGGATAGCCAAGGTTGGATAAGTGATAGTTGCGAAACCCCAACCAACAATGGGCCAAATATTTTGTTTGGACAACGATCTGAGCTTACTATCGAGTATCACAAATGTTTATGGGTAAGTGATACTGACGAAACCCAAATTAGACAATAACGAAAAGTTAGGAACTTCGTGTTCAACGGCTACCGACCATTGATAATCTCAAATTGCATTAGAACTTCCATAAGTGATATTGATGAAACCCTGAATAACCAATAGTAAAAAAGGAAGCAATTTTGAACTCGACTGCAACTACACACAGATTCAAACGGAATAGCAAATTATAATATCCAAACCAACCTTCTCCTCCTCCTTCTCTTCTTCCTTCACATTCGCCTTCTGCTCCTTCTTCTTCTTCTCAGCACTCTTGCGACCGTGACGCTGAAATAGATATATTTTAAAGATTAAAATCACTTTTCACTATAGGTTCGAGCTTTTAGGTTATTTTTGGGGAATACTTACAAAGTTAAGTTGACAGTATCGAAACGGATCAACTTCTACAGTACAAGTAATAGAGGTGAAACACAAATCAATCGGGTATGAAATCAGCAATCACCTTGACTTCCTTCCTCACCACCACCGGCTCCTCCTCCTCCTCTTCTATCTTCACCTCCTTCGCCTCCAGCAGCACATCGCTGATTTGAGGCGGCTGAAAAATGCAAGGATTAATTGTGGTCAGACTCTCTCATTTATCCATGCTCTCTCGCCCACTCTGATCAACTAGAGAGCACTGCGAACGAGGAGAGAAGAACATTACTCGCATGCATGATAACCGCCCTGATAGACACCAACAATCAAACTATTGCAGTCAAAGGTCTAATTGTGATAGTGATGAAACCCCCATAACAACGTCCACCGAAGTGAAAGGAACTGAAGCATGGATTGCTAATCACGTATTTAAAAATATTTTCAATTCTATGGATGCACGATATTGTACGATACATCTCAAGCTGGATAGGTACTAGCGGTGAAACCTGAAGCAACCAACATCAAATATTGCTTTGTTTTTTTCGATTTTCCACTAGCAGAGCACGAAGCATCGGTTGCGCCCACAAAAAAAGCGAATTATATCGTAACCATGAAACCTCAGCCAACCTTCTCATCCACCACTTCTTCTCACTTGCACAGGTACTAGCGGTGAAACGATCGAGACGTTTTTTTTATTTTTTTCTATCTCCTGCGAACCGCGATTGATCGCACTCAAGAAGCAAAGTTTAACTATATCGCAATCATGAAACCACAACGAACCTCCTCATCCACCACTTCCTCCCTCTTCTCCTCGACACTCTTGCGGGAACGACGCTGCAAATATATCATTTTAAAAACTTGTTCGTACTTCAACCTTTGGATTTACAACAAAAATATCATATGACAATTTAGGAATTCTGGCGTTTACCATACAGAACACATTGCCGCTCATACGACTTATAGTATGTTTGAACTAAATAAAAGCTCGTTCGCAGACGGTTACCTTTCCATCCATCCTCTCCCCTAGTCCCCTCTCCTCCTCCCTTCCCTCCGCCTTCTCGACATTGAAGCTACGTCGCGCTCTCGGCACCGGTGAGGGAGTCTACAAAAAAATTAAAATACCATTTCATTTCGGGGTTCTCATCCGACGTTGCAGCAATGCATGACATATAAGTTGGGAATGCAATGGAGGAACGCCCGGTGTAGCCCTATGCGTAACACTTCAAAAGATCTATCTTTTTTAAAATTATTAATATCAAAATTAGTAAAAAAATAAAATAATTACCTCGACACCCTTCTGCTCCACCTTCACAGCCGTCTCTTTTTCCGCCTTCTTCACTTCCTTTCCCTCCTCTTCTTTCTCTTCCTTCATTTCCTTCCCACTCTTCCTCCTCTTCACTCTTTCAGCCAGTGATTTCTCACTGCAATAGTTGACAGGATTTTGATTATTTATTTCAGAACAAATGAACAAAATAAAATCATGAGCACCCTAATCGGCATGAACTTGAAGTACACGTGAAACACAAAGTTGTCAACTCAACAGCAATAATTGGCAAGTGAGAAAAAAAGACAGACAGAGGTGGGAACCTTCGATTTTGACTTATTAATACAAATAGACCGCCTGTTTCGGAGGACCGTACAGGGTTCATGACTTCTGCTTACCTATTCTGCTCCTCATTACCCTCCTCTTGCTTGGCCTCCCTCACCACAGGCACGGGTTCCTTTCTCTTTCTGCTGAATCGATAAATGAACCGCATTTTGATCGTGATACACAAATGAACATTTGGAGGACACCTCCAATTCGAATACAATTCAAGCAAAACAATCCGTTCCGCGTATATTTAAAGTAATGTTCACCACAATCTCATTCGATATGTCTATTTGATCAAAAAATTCTTGTGTATGTCCCTTACCTGTCCTTCTCCTCCTTCTCCTTCTTCTCTGCTTCAAACTGACTGCGTCTCGAGCGGCCCTGAACAAAAGTATCACATACCCTTCACTTTTGTGTTTCACAATTTAGAGAAACAGATAAATGTGTGCTCAATGATGAGCACCATCCTCGGAGAATTGGACAAAATCGGGGGTTCGACAAAAAACCCCAATCGAAAATCGCGGGTTTTTGCTTCCGCAATGTGGGGGGGGGGGGGTATAGGCTACTTACTCGGGTTAAAAATCGGGCGTTTTGCCCGATATCCGACCCCCGTGCTCATCACTGTGTGTGCTGAGAATGACCATATAGAAAGAAGATGAGCAACTTTTCAAAAAAAAATAGTTTCACTAATTTATGGGTCCTACTACTACCAACAACGATGACCATGTGCCAAATCATGAATAATGGCAATACACGTCATCGCTTACCCTATAAATAACGACACAACGAAAAACGTAACAAGTTTTCGCGAAAGACCTCGTTTTCGTCTCTCAGCTGATTCACAAATAAAGAGATTCCTAATTACTCACTTTGTCCGCTGTCACGGGCGCCTCGGCGACTGCGGCGCTCAAGCGGCGAGGCGGGGCGTGATGGAACTGCGATTAATTAGGTTATTATTATTTAGTTAATTAACTAATTAATATAAATAAAACGCGAACCGACGCGCTGCGCGCGGGCACGACGGCGACTGCGCGCTCGTTGCCTGGAATGGATTTATTAAATTAATTAAATATATTTAAATAATTAAAATATTCATAATTAGCTCACCAATGCTGGAGAGCGGTCGACGCTGCGGTCGAGGCATCTCGCGCTCTGGCTCCACACTGAACAGCACGTAAATTATCGAGATGATGGACAAATATCAGCGAGTTTGGTGTGAGAAAACCCAAAGTTGAGCAGCACGACCTGTTTTTCGTCCGTTTGAAGTAGGCGCGTCGAACTCGTTCAAATAGGGAAGATAAGGCTATTAGAGAATCGAGCTAGGCATAAAACAAACTACACTCATATTTTAATGAACAACGGTAGAGAAACATTTTCAACATCGCTCATTCGATCGTTCACTGTCTCATGTATCTCAACCGACAAAATAGAGCGCAGCCTTTGGGCACTAAAGTTAAGAAGAGTCAGACAATCAACAAACCTCACGGGAGCGACGGCGGCGACCGGCGCCTGCGCACCGGCGTTGTCATGCAGCTGAAGGCATTGCAATTATATTTATTTTATAATTAATTAAAATATAAATAAGACTGAATATAATTAATTAAATAAAAATATAAATAAATTCACCTTCAGGTGCCTGATCAGATGCGGCTCGTGCGCAGTAGACCAACTGCAGTTGGGGCACCTACAACCATACATTTTCATACCCCACGGGCCGGAATCAGATCAGAATCGGCTACATTGATCATTGTATTCATTTATCACTTTCTAGCCCCAGTAGCAGTCAAAATTTCACCGTCACAAACTGGCTAGATGAGATCGTGATAACAGTGGTATATGTATTATCAAATATACTAGCCAAGGATAGATTAAATATACTATAAAAAGCTAGATTATATATACTATCAAAGGCTAGATAGAATATACTATCAATGGCTAGATCCTGGATCTACTAAGTAACTAAGTAAGTATGAAATGCTAGAGTAAGATAAAATCAGGGTCAGGAACTCACTTGAACTCCTTTAGCTTGGTGTGGCCCATCTGGATGTGCTTCATGATCGTCTTGGCCGTCATTGTGGCGTACGGGCAGAGAGGACACGAGTAGCGACGCGACCGATCGCTGCCCCTCAAATAATCACGAATATTATATCGTATAATACACGTTTAGCACAAACAACACGAAAATCGGTATGAGACTGACCGTTTTGAGCGCATAAAAACAGTTCACTTACTCATTCTTTATCGGCTCAGAAGCCGCGTTCGACGCGTCCAACACCGAAGGCATTGACGGCACCTCGAGAAAAGTAATTTATAATATTTACATGAGGTGGGAGCGAGCGAACAACAGGTATTTGTGTAGGAAAGCAGCAAAAACACGTTTCAAAATAAATGCACCTTTACAGCGAGATGAAGAGCTCCAGGAACGTGTGGACAAACGAATAAATGGAAAGATTAAATTAGAAAAAGAACTAGCAAAACCAAAACAAAAACAGAGCTGGACAATGAAAAATAGGAGAAAAAATAATATTTTTAAAATATCGAAAAATATCGACTGATACAGTAATCTTGCTAGCACACCGTAATATTCAAATATGTATTATGATCTATCGAGAACTGATTTATATTTCGATTTAAAAAAATATTTTTCAGCTATTATTACTTCTTTTATTCTCAATGTGTAACTTCTCAAAAAGTAAATACAAGATGATGGTTTCCACCATTATCGATCTAGAGATAACATGAAGCGTCATAGAGTTATCAGTGAATTTTCTACCGTTTTTCGAATTTCCCTCCCCACTCCTTTATTACAACTCGGTACGCCCTTTATTGTTTGAAATTCCGGTCTGAACTTACATTGAAGCGGAAGTATTAATAGGATCGCTAAAATCGACAAATTTCGCACATTCTCTTCTCTGAAGAGATTCTCTGAAGCTTCACTCTCTTCACTTATTTTCTTCCTTCCCTTCACGTCCTTTCTTATTCTGCATAACAACATGACAGACTTATCAGATTGATATTTCGAAAAAACTGAGTGATAAAAACGAATCGATATGAGGCAGTGTAAAGGAGGGCGGGGCGTCGGGTGAGATCACAATATTTTGCCGGTGGTGGTGAATAAGCGGGGAACAGTATTCGCAGTGGCAACATGAGCAGTGTTCCGAGATGGCTGTGGCTCCTCGGACTATGGGCGGCTTACGTCCAATCGATGCTCACTGATCAATACTACACATCATTTTTTGGAAATATTAATCGATATTAGTTTTAACAAACTAACGTCACTTTGCACTCGAATTGGAGGAAGGCGGAGAGTGAGAAAATGGTTGAAAACGTGAAGTTCCGCAGCGCAATTGGAGGTGGGTTCGGTACTACCCCAAACCTTGGCGGTAATACCGAACTCACACCCTTTCAGTCATAGAATGAGCCATCTCTCTCCCGCCCGCCCCGGTGCTGACGACCGATGTATCGCCAGAGAAAGTCCCCTTTGTCTAGAGTTCGAAATACGGGTCGCCATCTCTTCATTTCGCACACTCTCTCGCCTCTCTGACCGGTGAGAAAGTTCGACAAATGAAGAGACGGCGACCCGTATTTCGAACTCTAGTCCCCACCCCCCACCCCCACTCCTTTAGAATACGAAAAAAACTCTTTTCATTCCACGTTCGATGTGATTTCCATGAATTCCCATGAGCCATGCATTCATCGACCGCATATTTCCGGTTCATTGTACGCTGTAGATTGATCGATGAACAGATGGAATGATTTTTCTCCTGTGGACGGAATGTATTCAAGCTAGAAAATAGTTTTAAGAAAGCGGATCTGAGAAAAGTTACCATCCCCCGGACATTGCTCCAGGATTTTCGATTCCGGTCTCCATACGCATAGGGCCTGGGAGGCCTTAGGCCTTGTTTACAAAAATGATGACGTCACCGCCCGTATTGCGTAATGCGACGCAAAAGCTGCGGGTATGTGTTAAAATGATGAAAAATCATAATTTCTCAACGGAACAAGACATCTGCGCGAACTCGCTCGCCGACAGCCAACTATCTAGTTCGGTGATTTGGGAGAATAATTCTTCATCAGAAGCACATGGAATACGCATAACCAACGAACAAATTTTAATCGCTAAATTTATCGACAAAATTACATATCACTTCATGTGCAGTAAGGATATTAGCAGCATCATAATAGAAGCTTACTAGATCAGTTCGATATCAGTCAATTTGGGCATTATCACCATTTAGGTGTAGAAGCATGTTTCTCTTTTGGTTTTATTCGATGACAGTTCTGAAATCAGTTTGTACAGTGGGATTATCAGTTTGGAATTCTAACTCACTTCTTTAGCGTTTACTGATTTCTCGTGAGGATGAGATGGAGTAGGCATCTGTAAAGGAATTATTACAATTTCAAACAAATAAAAACAAGAGACAGAGCATTCGGGCTCGACAACGGAAATAGGTCATACATGGATGAAATGGACCTGGATGGAGGACAACGGATGGACGTGGAGGGATGGTCGGTGCAAAAAATAGGGTTATCCTACGTAGAAGTCAGATCAAATGAAAGGAACGATACAGAAAATTTGATCAATAAAATTCGGATAAGGAGGAAAACAAAGAAGAAGTAACGAGTGAGGGCGGGTGTCGATGAAACCCTACCCTGCCTAGCCGAGTGGTGGAGAGAAGAGAGATGGGTCGAGAACAAACAATGGATGAGGAGGGAAACTCTCCACACTTCTCCTGTATCTCTCTTTTTCTGACTGATGAGAGAGAATGCGAACTGGGAAAAACATCTCGCAACCGGGAGAAAAAAGAATACCGAAGGAACCTTCGAATGAGATCACCATCTCGTAATTATATACCGAGTAAGTATTTAGCCAGGAATCATCTTACAGTCAATGATTCTGCGAGATTGTGCCAAATTCAGAATTTACAATCTTTATCGTCCATTTAACTATACAATACAATACATGATCGTGACATATGCAAATGTTATTAACGCAGCAGCTTGTGAATGATCTGCAAATTTTGAAATTGTGGAGAGACATCGGCAATCCATTGTTGGGCTAAATCTCGAATGGTGGATGCGCAATAGCACCACTGATTCTGCATTAATCGTGACGATGGAGCTACCACTTTATCGCTATTCGCTAACAGGGAAGTCCGTGAACTGTCGCCGAGCTTTTCGGCGACAGTTCACGGACTTCCCTTACTTTCATCTTCTTTTTTCCCTATCTCTCTTGTTTCCCCACTTGCGAAGGGCGTCGTATCGACGAGGTCCACCCTTCATGAGGCGGTTGGGTGTCTACGACCCAATGGACCGAAACATCCAACCGCATTTCTTTAGGAAGTCTTCAAATTTAGTTTCTTCCTAGCAGTTTCTCTATTCTTTTCGTCTCTCAAACCATATTTCATTTTAATTTTACTGCATGGCTTTGAACAGACAAAAAAATGCATGCATAACCTGCAAAAATATTCATAAAAAGCTTACTACTGTATCAAGTGAAAACCTTGAAATCGATCCGGGCAGTGAAGGCAGTGAAGGGAGAACCATCTGAATGCGATTTATATAATCTACCGCTTTTTGTACCTAAATTTTTTTTTGGAAATGTACTTTTTAGAAATTATTTTTTTAGAAAATCCATTCTGGAAGGGGCAAATTTTAGAAAGAACTGTTTTGCAAAAATCGTTGTAGAAATGAATGGTATGGATGAAACGGATCATTTTTTTGCTCAAAGGGAAGTCCGTGAACTGTCGCCGAGCTTTTCAAATTTGCTTGAAACGCCAAACTGGGGCTTCTCATGGGAATGCGAAATCAGATTTCAAAAACCGCTAAATGTCGAAGATGACGGCGTCTGAATCCGAAAACTGAAACGCAAGTATCATGTAAGTATCATCAATAATGGGATTAAGAGTAAGCCATATATTTCTCGAGATCGATCTACGATTTATCAAATAAAGATCTGAAACTGACAGTCGCAATAGAGGCAATATCCGACATGTTCCAGAAAGCGTATACATAGACCACGAAGATGGCGAGATGGCGTCCAGTAAGAGGTAACACCTGTTGGCAACGTTCGAATATTACAAATTTAAAAAAAATAAAACGCCTCACTTAAATTTTTTTCAAATCTATACATATTTCCAACTCCAACCAGCGATTGAAACGGTGTAGACGTCTGAAGAAAATATGGTTGTCGGAAGAAATAATACATGGCGAAAAAATGATAAAAAAACGGTAGAGAGAAGACAAATGATAGAAATGAGAGAAAGATGGAAGAAGTGTACAAAATAGAGCAATATCCTACCCAACCTAGCCCCAACCCGATGAGTGAAGACGGAAGGAAAGAGAGCAAACAATATGTGAGGCTGGTGCAACTCTCCTTCACACCTTGTGTCCGCGCGCCCTCACTGACAGCCGATGAAGCATGATGAAAGGCGAGAATGCATTGGCGGACGATAAGAACAGCGTCGACGTCTACTCCGTATTCAAAGGCGAAAAAATACTGTTTCTCTCCCTGCTTCTGCCTCCTTCTCCTTTGCGATCTGCTGTCTACTATCCGAAAGGAAACTATTCGTTCATTTATCTTCCGGTAGCGATGTTATCCACCAATTTGTATATGATTGCGTTCAATGAAACAGTTATGATATACGTGGAATGCAGACGTTAAAATCTTTATTTATCATTCATATTCACAATTACGATAATGAATGTTATGAAATATGTCAGCTCTTAAGGATTCTGAAAATAATAAATAAAGAGATTCTGGCTTTTCACCTCGTGACACCTTGCACTCTTAATGCGTGCAAAATATGCAGGTCGGGAACCCCTGAACTGGAAGAGATGAAAAAGACGGCTGTAGCCACTGCGATACCATCAAGGAATGTATTCGACCCTCGTCATTCTAATGAACATGTAGAATACCTGAAGTTAATAATGGAAATATAATCGAAAACAGAAATTTGAGTCTCACTTGATTTTGTTGACTTGTTTTCTTGGCAGTTGATGTTGATTCTCAACGACTGAGACGGTGTAGACGTCTACATAAATGTAATTGTGATGCATTTGTTGAGAAACCCGCGATAAGGTCAGGAAACAACGCAACGTTCGAAAAAAAAACGTTCGAAAACAGACAATAATGAGATTAATACTACAAGAGTAAAGAGTAAGGAAAAAGCGAGAGGATGACTCGCTCCATTGCTGACGAAACCCAACCCAACCTAACGAAGCGGTGGGGATGAAGGAAGGAGGGAGAGCAAACAACGGATGAGAATGACGGCTCTCCCTTTTCCATTGTTTCTCTGCTTTGCTTACCGATAGCCCGTGGAAATGAGAGAGTACAACTCCAAAAAGCGAAACCTCAAGGATATCTTAGATATTTCCTCACTGAAGGGTCCATCATCGTTCTAATTAAATTAAAAAATTTAAAAATGTATCTGCTAAAAATTCATCTTCTTCTTTATCTGCTTTTTCATCCGAAAACAAGAATAGAATGTAATTCTGAGTTCCTCCCATTAGTATCGTAAGATAAATTCAGAGGACAACGAGGACACGAGGATGGAAGACGAGATAGCAGCGTAAATTGAGAGGAATAGAAGATTCCCTCCTATGCATATATCGATAATAGATCGACTTTTGGTTCTAAAGACCAGCATAATGTGTTCGTAGCTTGCGATAAAAAAAAGCTGAAAAAAGGTTCATCATGTGTCCGCAATGTCCTATTCTTGGTGTACGTCAAGTATTCATTTATTTTTCACTTTTTTTCACCATGCGTGGCGTTGCTTACGCTAAGTTCACACCGTGTGGAAAAGTGGTGCATGAAATGTTGATGTGTCAATTCCCCGCATTTCATACTTCACTGCAGATAAGAATTGATTGAACATAAAAACATTTATATCGTAAAAAAATAGCTTACAGAAATACGTTTGCTTATTGTAAGGGGAGGAGTCTTGAAAGATCGATTATTGCAAATTCCGTTGAAAACCCGTTAAAAAGTGTCAATGTGTCAAAGTGTATGTGTCAATTTCAGAGAATGAAGTGACGAAACATCCATTTATCGATGCAAACATTGAACAAGTTTCGAAGGAAATAGAATATTGATATTTTCTACCAATCGATGCACTTTCTCAACATGGTCGGATCTTCGGCTACTTCATCGTCTGCTTCATCCACTCCAGGTGTTTTCTCTGAAGTTACAGTTTTTTCACTTGTACAACTTTTTAAATTTAAAAATTAATTTTCTAAATAACCTACCATCATTCGATTCGCAATGAACTTTTGGGCATGCTCGATGAAGCATATGATCTCCAGACTGGACGCCGCTTCGATAGTATCCATGGTAGCAATTGTTGTACTCGCCCTAAGGGCCTGCAATTGGTGTTTTGCTTTACTTATGAGAGCCAGAAGTTTTAAGCGCGTCGCGTAAAATTCCGGGATCTCGCTCCCCTTTCAGCTTCGATATCGTAATTTCTGTAATTCCGAGCACCGAAATGAAAGAGGGTTCGCTCAATATTCTTATTCTTACCTCAAAGAAAGCCTCATCCCACGGCGAGAGGGGGTACAGCACGCAATCGCTGTCCTCTTCCTTCTCCATCTCTACGGGGTCGTCCTTGTGGTGTGTGCACCACTCGATCACCTGCGGATTACAAAATACACATCTTAGGCTTAGGCTTAGGCTTAGGCTTCAGGATTGAATTGTCCTAATAGTCACTGGCCTAGCAGTGATCTTCAGCAGGAAACAAGCAAGTGCCTTGATTAACGGGATGACTTTTGCCTTACCATTATTCCTTGGACGCACGATAACCAAAACCAGTCAACGCTACTGTCGATAATTATCTCGCTTCAAACCGTAATGTTGCCTCGGCCATAATGCCTCACCTTTTCCAGTACCTCTCCAGTCACGTCGCGAATGGGGATGGGAAAGGCGGCGGCGTCCGGTATGATGTCAAGGTTGAGGTCCTTAAGATAGTGATGTGTACTGGCGAATACGGCAGAAAAGAAATAATTGATTGTCAAGATTTCGATCTGTATACAGAATTTAAACGCACAAGACAGGGTGTTGAACTGAAAAAGGAAACATACCTCGATTAGACTACTGATTAGTTCGGACTGCTTGAAGACAGAAGTTTCGACTTGGTAAGACTTCCCATAAGAAGATACGAGGGTGATCAGAGGCATTGAAAGGGATGAAATTAAGACTTGATGATTGCTACTCACTAGACCAGCGCCATTCAAACACTATGCAGGAGCGATACCAGAGGGTGAGTATACACTTAGGAAAGGCGGAGTTATACCGAAAGGCTTCACAACTGCCGAATACCAAAAAAAAATCATTGCCAAATAATGATTCTCTATGTAACCTTCTTACACCGGCCATTTTCCGCATTATTGAACGCTGTGCAGTGATTAATCGAGTTCGAAGTTTCTTGGTTGAATTCCATATTTCACAGCCGTATAAGAGAGCCGGTTCAATGCAAATTTTATAGACTCGCGCTTTCAGTCCCATAGCCACAGATTTGTTGGTGAGAAATTCATGGAATCTGTTGAAAGCTTTCCAACCGCTGCCAATTCGCCGGTTTATTTCAAGCATTGGGTTGTTGTCGAAAGAAACACGAGTTCCAAGGTAAATAAAATGGTCGACATATGCGAGATTGTTACCGTCGACGTTCAGTGGAATGCGCCTTCTATTACTCATGGCAACTGTTTTCTTTTGATTGATAATTAAACCAACACTTTTGCTTTTGGTGACCAGTTCATCTAGCATGATTTCAACTTCCTTGTGACTGTGAGAGATCAGCACAATATCATCAGCATAGCATAGTCGATTCAGTTTCCTTCCATTAATGTTTACTCCATAATCGTCCCAGTTCATCTTTCGAAATACACCTTCCAGTAAAGCATTGAATAAATGCGGGGAAATCGGATCCCCCTGACTGACACCTCTCTCAACATTGATTGGTACTTTGTCCGATCCAACTTTAACGTATACCAAAAAAAAACTGCCGAATACCAAAAAAAATCATTGCCAAATAATGATTCGAGGAAGCGGTAGCTTAACTATTCACTTGCACACTTTGAAAGCCACTTAATTTGATGCTCGTTTATTTCCTTTTTTCTTTCGGACATATACTTCTCAATCTCATTCAATGACTTGAAGGAAGAATTCCATTGCTATTCTACTCCTGCAAAAAAGAAATGACAAATTTCTTAAATCAGTTGAAAATAATGACTAAAAGGCTGCATAAAACACGGGCAGATGAACATCATTAGCGTCGTCGAATACTAACTATCTTCGTCATAACATCATACATCATATCTTATTTATCCATGTCGAAACAGTACAATTGGGCGTAACAAGAAACAATGCAAATGAGCGGGAAAAATCCTAGTATTCTCGATTGCGATCAAACGTAATCATCTCGAAGCGTTGAGCTCCGCGTAGATACGATCGAATTCCTGTGAGACAATCCTGCAAAAAAATTTGATATTTATAGAAATCGGTTGTGAAAAGAAAACAACAGGCAAAACTGTCGATGCGTCCGAAGAACGCTAGTTTGGTGCCATGCAAGCACTTACCACTTAGACATAACCCTGCAGCACAGATAGATCAGATACTGGATATCCAGGTAGTAGGCAGCCTTCCAAATTTCGAGAACTGCCTGATGCGAGACACGATCGATGATCTGAAATAACCATTTTAAAATTTGAAAACAACCGAAATTAGATTTCAAATGGGTAAAGATCTTTGGAAACAGAAGGGGGGGATGTTCAATAAAAGAATGATTCGGTGACCAGAAGGAAATTACCATCCCAATGATCCTAATTTGATCATTTATATTTTTTTAATATAGTGATAAAAGAGAAATGAGAAGTCGAAAGGCCTATTAATTATTTCATGTTCGGTATATGTTACGGCCGGTGTTTAAAAAATAGACTCACCCGAAGAAATTCGTGATCCCACTGCGACACTTCGATTTCCCCCTCAAAGATATCTGCGCCTTTCACTGGCTCGTTCTTGTGGTGAGTGCACCATTCAATAACCTGAAATTGCATCATAATATAATTACGAGACAGAACATGTAATTTGCGCACTCATGACTATCTAGCCCAAGCGTCCGACCACAACCGAACAACACTACTGAATTTCGAAATAAGAAAACTTGAGATATCACCTTTTCCAGTACGCGTCCCGTCACATCTCGAGTGGGAATCGGATAAGTGGCAGCGTCCGTTGTGATATCCAGATTCAGGTCCTGTAGAGAATGAGTGGTTAGAAGAGGATAATGTGAAAAAAGGAAATCGATCACGAAATAGACAGGGGGCAATAGAGCAAGCAATTATTGCTCCAAAATGCGGGGCAGTTAAATGTAAGCATGGGGTTAACCGTACCTCAATCAGCCGATGAATGACTCCGGAATGTGTGATGGCTGCTATCTCCACTTGGAAAGTCTTTCCATCTGAAGACACGAGGGTGATCAGCGACATTTTAAGCTATGAAATTAATACTAGAAGAGTGCCTCTGCCTAGATCGGAGTCAGCCTGTCACTCTGTAGGAGTGTTGCCAGAGGGCAAGGAATACGGACTAATGGCATACAAAAGGTTCAGCAGAATAAAGGATGAAGAATAAAGAATAAAGAATAAAGAAGAGAACAGAATGTATTCCGAATTTCAATGTATATAACGACGCATGTGCATGTGTGATATTTTGTAAAATACAGCGGAAGGAATGATTTATCAACGCATAAAACTAAATCACTTATTGTCGTCATTTTACTAAATTTTTATCAGCTGACTCAAAAGATCGAAAAAAAGTAATTATAAGAGTTACATTCATAGAAGTTTTGTGCATCCGTTATCGGAAATATGTACATTGAAAAGCATTTTATTTTTTTCCGATATATTTTTTTCGAATATTTGTTAATCATGTTCTACCAACAGATAAACTTGTTCAGAATCGCTCAGAAACACGACGGGGTCTGCGCATGAGCTTGTCCCGATTCTTCCTAAAATGTTTATGAATAGATCCCTTACTACGCTTTACTTTTTGTTAGTAAGTAATGTTCTAAAGATCACGGAAAACGATTTTTACGCTGGAATTATGTTATATTCTCACGTGAATACAGATATCTTGTTATGATCTGGACGCACATTGCGTCGAGATTATCGATCTCGAGTCTGATAGCGGCTGTGGCAACATCCCAAACCATCCGAGCTGAAGCTTGATCGGTGATCTGTAATAAAAGGTAAGGTAAAGGTGTATCCAATCCAAGCGATTTTACAGTCGTAAGGCAACGTTAGGTGGGACCCTCTGGTAAGGCCAGCTGATCTGTAATAGATATTGCTATTTAGATGATAGCCATGACCACGCACCTTAAAGAAGCCGAGTAAAAATGAGCAACACCTACTCTGAGCAAATGCTCATCCCATCGTGGAAAATTTCGGATAAAACTATGTTTTGGCTCTTTCACCGGGTTGTTCTTGTAGTGCGTGCACCATTGCACCACCTGAACATTTATGAACATGGATGAGAAACGTCAAAGAAAGAATGTGATGTTTATGATCAAAATGTAATGATGCGAAAAAGTGTTAGATCTTGGCGATGGCAAACGTAACCATGCCTGCTCTAACCGATGCTCTCATGAAAGAGATTAGTTGAGATCGATTCTGAAGAGAATTCCTAAACCGTCCTAAACGAAGTGATAGGTTCCAAAAAAAAACGAACACAACGAACTGTGAATCAGTTTCATCAAGAACGGAATCACCAAGAAAGGAGACTCTAGTGCTCGATAATTTATTCACATCTTTACAATTACTGACGCCTCCCATTCTGGGTTGTTTCTCTTGAAATCTGCACAGTTTCGATCATGCATTCTAATGTGCAGTAGTTCTCTGAATTCTTCTTTGTTCACGATTCACGAGTGTTGATCATCGTGAAGAAGTCCTCGACAATGATATGATCCCTGTAATTGGATTGTCAATTATCAGATTCCTAGCCAGATATGATGCTTCTAGATTGACAGAGATTGGCGCCAGGCTGGTTCAAATTGAAGACCGTAACACACGACGCCGTCTCAGTCTCTTCATTTCACACACTCTCTCATCCACTCGATTGGCGTGAGGGCATGGAGAATGAAGAGACCGCCTTATTCGGAGCTCTTACAATGAGTTATAGTCTGCTAACTTACCAGTATTGGTCCTTGAGTTAACGATTCTCTCATCAATATTGAGTATGGAGTGAGGATGTAGATGAGGTGCCCCCATCCATGCAATTTATTATTTCCCCTCGAATGTATTTTTGCTAATTCTGTGAATATTTGATCACTTTATACAAAACCAATAATTAAATAATAATTAAATCACTTTATGATATCAATAGCACACACTGAAAATAGAATATTTCCCGCCAAAATTATTTGAATATGGTTATCGCCACGAAAAGTTAGAATGTTTCACTTACCGTAATCTCTGAACATTTCGAATATTGTCTTTTCCTTTCTCCGATCGATACTTGTTGTTATCACTTAGGGTTTTACGTTTTTACTTGTTGTTTTTGTGTTTTATCATTATAAATCATTCATTAAAAACACTTGCAACTCGTTGCGCGCCTAGTAAGGGAGTTAGGACTCCATCTTGAGTTCACCTTTTCTTGTCGCGTCGCCCTTTTCCGCAAGGACAATTCCGTAAGGACATTCCGTAAGGACAATTCCGTAAGGACATTCCGTAAGGACATTCCGTAAGGACATTCCCTCAGGGACATAGTTTACCCACCCCTCGCCGAAGGCTCTGCCCAAATATTTATTTATTGCAGTAGCCCGAGTCGACGGTTGTGGACGAGAACAACACTTTGTAAGAAAGGACTTGTTACTAGTTAGTTTTGCTGGTCGGTTGCCCATTAGCGGAGCCCACAAACGGGAAACAGTAGTAAACAAGATACCCCTTTCTTTACAGAGGATGTAGGCCTCTTGAAATAGGGAGAATTATTGAGAATTTTTATAATTCAAGCGTTTACTCGCGAAACCACAAAGCAAATGAGCTATATCTCAATTTCAGATTCATAAATATTTAGAGAAGACAAATATTGCGGCCTGGGACGGAAGGAGATCCGCGGAGGGCGGAGAGAGAGAGAGAGAGCGTTTTATTCGATGACAGTTCTGAAATCAGTTTGTACAGTGGGATTATCAGTTTGGAATTCTAACTCACATCTTTAGCGTTTACTGATTTCTCGTGAGGATGAGATGGAGTAGGCATCTGGAAAGGAATTATTACAATTTCGAACAAATAAAAACAAGAAGCAGAGCATTCGGGCTCGACAACGGAAATAGGTCATATATGGATGAAATGGACCTGGATGGAGGACAACGGATGGAGGTGGAGGGATGGTCGGTGCAAAAAATAGGGTTATCCTACGTAGAAGTCAGATCAAATGAAAGGAACGATATAGAAAGTTTGATCAATAAAATTCGGATAAGGAGGAAAAAAAAGAAGAAGTAACGAGTGAGGGCGGGTGTCGATGAAACCCTACCCAGCCTAGCCGAGTGGTGGAGAGAAGAGAGATGGATCGAGAACAAACAATGGATGAGGAGGGAAACTCTCCACACTTCTCCTGTATCTCCCTTTTTCTGACTGATGAGAGAGAATGCGAACTGGGAAAAACATCTCGCAACCGGGAGAAAAAAGAATACCGAAGGAACCTTCGAATGAGATCACCATCTCGTAATTATATACCGAGTATGTATTTAGCCAGGAATCATCTTACAGTCAATAAATCTGCGAGATTGTGCCAAATTCAGAATTAACAATCTTTATCGTCCATTTAACTTTACAGTACAATACATGATCGTGACATATGCAAATGTTATTAACGCAGCAGCTTGTGAATGATCTGCAAATTTTGAAATTGTGGAGAGACATCGGCAATCCATTGTTGGGCTAAATCTCGAATGGTGGATGCGCAATAGCACCACTGATTCTTCATTAATCGTGAAGTTGGAGCTACCACTTTATCGCTATTCGCTAAGTAACATCAATAATGGGATCAAGAGTAAGCCTTACATTTCTCGAGATCGATCTACGATTTATCAAATACAGATCTGAAACTGACAGTCGCAATAGAGTCCATGAAGATGGCATCCAGTAAGAGGCAACACCCAAAATTACAAATTTAAAAAAAATCAAACGCCTCACTTACATTTTTTTTTACATCTATACATATTTCCAACTCCAACCAGCGATTGAAACGGTTTAGACGTCTGAAGAAAATATGGTTGTCGGAAGAAATAATACATGGCGAAAAAATGATAAAGAAAACGGTAGAGAGAAGACAAATGATAGAAATGAGAGAAAGATGGAAGAAGTGTACAAAATAGAGCAATATCCTACCCAACCTAGCCCCAACCCGATGAGTGAAGACGGAAGGAAAGAGAGCAAACAATATGTGAGGCTGGTGCAACTCTCTTTCACACCTTGTGTCCGCGCGCCCTCACTGACAGCCGATGAAGCATGATGATTGGCGAGAATGCATTGGCGGACGATAAGAACAGCGTCGACGTCTACTCCGTATTCAAAGGCGAAAAAATATTGTTTCTCTCCCTCCTTCTCCTTTGCGATCTGCTGTCTACTATCCGAAAGGAAACTATTCGTTCATTTATCTTCCGGTAGCGATGTTATCCACCAATTTGTATATGATTGCGTTCAATGAAACAGTTATGATATACGTGGAATGCAGACGTTAAAATCTTTATTTATCATTCGTATTCACAATTACGATAATGAATGTTATGAAATATGTCAGCTCTTAAGGATTCTGAAAATAATAAATAAAGAGATTCTGGCTTTTCACCTCGTGACACCTTGCACTCTTAATGCGTGCAAAATATGCAGGTCGGGAACACCTGAACTGGAAGAGATGAAAAAGACGGCTGTAGCCACTGCGATACCATCAAGGAATGTATTCGACCCTAGTGATTCTAATGAACATGTAGAATATCTGAAGTTAATAATGGAAATATAATCGAAAACAGAAATTTGAGTCTCACTTGATTTTGTTGACTTGTTTTCTTGGCAGTTGATGTTGATTCTCAACGACTGAGACGGTGTAGACGTCTACATAAATGTAATTGTGCATTTGCTGAGAAACCCGCGATAAGGTCAGGAAACAACGCAACGTTCGAAAACAGAAAATAATGAGATTAATACTACAAGAGTAAAGAGTAAGGAAAAAGCGAGAGGATGACTCGCTCCATTGCTGACGAAACCCTACCCAACCTAACGAAGCGGTGGAGATGAAGGATCTTCTTCTTTATCTGCTTTTTCATCCGAAAAAAAGAATAGAATATAATTCTGAGTTCCTCCCATTAGTAACGTAAGATAAATTCAGAGGACAACGAGGACACGAGGATGGAAGACGAGATAGCAGCGTAAATTGAGAGGAATAGAAGATTCCCTCCTATGCATATATCGATAATAGATCGACTTTTGGTTCTAAAGACCAGCATAATGTGTTCGTAGCTTGCGATAAAAAAAAGCTGAAAAAAGGTTCATCATGTGTCCGCAATGTCCTATTCTTGGTGTACGTCAAGTATTCATTTATTTTTCACTTTTTTTCACCATGCGTGGCGTTGCTTACGCTAAGTTCACACCGTGTGGAAAAGTGGTGCATGAAATGTTGATGTGTCAATTCCCCGCATTTCATACTTCACTGCAGATAAGAATTGATTGAACATAAAAAAAACATTTATATCGTAAAAAATAGCTTACAGAAATACGTATGCTTAATGTAAGGGGAGGAGTCTCGAAAGATCGATTATTGCAAATTCCGTTAAAAACCCGTTAAAAAGTGTCAATGTGTCAAAGTGTGTGTGTCAATTTCAGAGAATGAAGTGACGAAACATCCATTTATCGATGCAAACATTGAACAAGTTTCGAAGGAAATAGAATATTGATATTTTCTACCAATCGATGCACTTTCTCAACATGGTCGGATCTTCGGCTACTTCATCGTCTGCTTCATCATTAGCAGAAAGACGACTGCAGCCTTGATGGGAACACTCTCCTGATTATATTGTCGCTGAATTTTTATACTTTTGTAAAAAATAATTTAACACTTTTAGATATGTTTTATTTACATTTTTTTGTAATTTTGAAAAGAAAGTGATGACTTTTTTTGCTAAAGTATACGATTCACGATATACTTGTGGGAATGCGCGAGGAAGCATGGGATCTCCAGACTGAACGCCGCTTGGAGAGTATCGATGTAAGCAGTTGTTGAACTCTCCTTGAGGGCCTTCAATTGGTTCCGAAATTTCACTCCTGATTTGACTTTCAATCGAAACGAAACAACTAGTCGTTCACTAGGGAAATGAACCGCCTTCTTCACGAGAGACTGTTCCGAATGAGGACAGCGATTGTTGATTTCCATAATAAACGACTAGTTGTTTCGTTACGATTGAAAGTCTACTCCTGTTCGATATCACATTTTCCGCAATTCACAGCACGAAAATGATAGAAGATTTGCACAACCTTTCGAATCAAACATTGCGTTGGAAATGTAAGTGACACCCTAGTCCTCGGGGACGAGGGAAGGCCTCTTCCATCGACAGGTAGTCAACGGTCAGCTACGGATGGAATGAAAATAGCCTCTCGATACCTCGAAGAGAGCTGGAGAAATGATACCGGCGTCTCTTCATTTCACACTCTCTCTCGTCGACCGCGCTGGCGAGAGAGCGTGCGAAATGAAGAGATGGCGATAGCATTTCTCGAGCACTAACCTCAAAGAAAGCCTCATCCCACTGCGAGAGCGGTCCCTCTCTGTCCTCATCCACCTCGATCTCCACTGGGTCATCCTTATGGTGGGTGCACCACTCGATCACCGGCGAATTCAAAACTGTTTATTCCTTGGACGCGCTAGCAATACCAGGCTATTGTTGATAATTATCTCGCTTCAAACAGCAGCGTTATCTCACCTTTTCCAGTGCATATCCTTTCACGTCACGAATGGGGATTGGAAAGGAGGCAGCGTCCGGTGCAATGTCGAGGTTGAGGTCCTGCAATGAAGATTGTGATGAATGCATGTGGATACGACAGAATAGAAAATTTTAATTGACGTGATTACGATCATTATACGGTGTGGAGGATAATTGAAACACAAAAAATAGAGTGTTGAATTGAAGAAGTAAATATACCTCGATTATGCCATTGATAACGGCGGACTTCTTGAAGACAGAAGTTTCGATTTGGAAGGGAGAGTGATCAGATGCATTGTAAGAGATGAAATGAAGATTAGAAGAGTTTTCGACATCAGAATCGGCGTCATTTCAGCGTTTTTTAGGAGCGATGCCAGAGGATGAAGTGTAGATCCATGATCGAGGGTGGGAAGAAAGTGAGATTGAATCTTTTATATTCCTGGCAATCTTAACTTTCGTTTATTTTGAAATAATATCTTCTGGCAGAAAGAACACAAATATTCGATATTCACGAATTATTTTTGACTCAAGGTCAAGCAGGTCTCACATTAGATCTGCCTGCTTCCAAAGATTAACCTTTTTTTTTTCATGATCATCGTTATCCCAAACACAAGTGCACTTCAGAAATTTCATATAATGAAATTTATCGTATATCGTATTAGTAGTATTACTACACATCAATCGGTACTTTTTCCCAAATAGCCTGCTATCAGAATTTCAATGCCATTTTTTCGCGTTACGATTTCGGTACAGCATTTTCCGGTACAATCATACTAAGCAACCGCCATGCAATTTTAAAGGCCAATATTTCATGGTATTATTTACTGGTCCCCTTTCGATCGTACATCTTCCATTTCCGATCCCTTTTGCCTTTCGCTTCCATTGTCGAATTATTCATGCCATTAATTCAATCGATAAATTCTAATTTATTACAATTGGTCAACAAAATAAACGATGTCATAAAAACAAGTCAACAGGAAGAAGAAACCGAGAACAAGGATTATGAAAAGAATAGAAAACGTAAACAAGAACGATACAGGCCAAAGGCTATGAATTATGTTTCACCAAGAAAACACAATCCATACCTTGTTATTATTATTAAAGGGTCGAATCGATCTTTGCCCACATTAGATGTCTCAATGAGCATGCCCTCTCCCTTACCAACTTCCTTATTCAGATTGACAATAATTCTACTCGCGCAAAGTAATTATCATCTTTTCCCGCCTCTACTTTCCCTCAATTTTCGCTGTATCCCTACTACACTCTCTCCATTTTCCTCAAACTTCACTCCAATCATATCATTCCGTTCGCACCCCTCCCCTTCCCCTTCTGATTGCTCTCTCACCCCTTGTTTAAGAAATTATTATTTTTACAGAAGATTCTTTGACGAGGGGGAGAATCGTAAGAGGTGAATACATGGGGGACCAAAGAGATACGCTCGCCTCATCGAATGCGATTCCTTTGTATCTAGCATACTTGTATGTTACTCCTTCAATCACATCATTCTTCGCCTCAGTTCCCTTCTTCATAATCAGAACAATCTTGCCCGTTCGCTGTTCGTCCTACAAGTTAATCTTCTATTATCAGTAGACTTTCAATCGTAACGAAACAACTAGTCGCTTATTATGTAAATAATTCATCGCTCTCCTCATTCCGCACTGTCTCTAGTGAAGAATGCGGTCCATTTCCCTAGTTGTTTCGTTACGATTGAAAGCCAAATTATCAGGTATCTACTCTATTCTACTCACCTCAACTATTGCTCGAATCACTCGATCATCAGAAGACACAGGTACGTTGCTAATTTTAATTCTGTTACTCTTCTTGTTGGTCAAACATAGCATGCGTGATGGTCGTACGGAATCCTGCTCAGCTGAAAATATGGATTACTCAAATATCAAAGATTATACGCCGTGCGGTTGGTGCAAGATAATTGTTCGTGAATCAGCACTGACATTGACCAACGACGGTTTGACCAACGACGCGTCATTCTTCAATATGTCCCTGCCGGAGTCTTTCGGCGTAGCGGTAAGCACTTTTTTTTTTCATTTTTTAAAATCATTATTTCCGGATTTAGAACACTTCCGAGTGGACGGTGTCAGCAGTTCGAACGAAGATGGAGAGAGAAAAACGTGGACGACTTCGAATCGATCAAGCAAGTTTTTTTCGCTCAAATTCTCGTTTATTCAGCTATCTATGAATATTTTCCAGACCTACTTGGACTTCGAGATCACCCGGAATCCGACCACGTACCAGTATGGTCTGATCACCCTCGGTACGTTATTTTATAAAAAAAATAATTCATGAAATTATGTGCGAATGCTCAATATAATTTGCTTTCAGCAATGCTAATAAAGGGCGCCGTTTCCGCATTCTCAGCGTTCTTCTCTGTCCCATTCTTAGCCGTCTACTGTATTCACTACTTTTGACCAATCGTTCGATGAAGGTATGTCTCTGTTTCTACATTTCCATCAATCCATCGATGCCGAACTTATTGAAAAGTGACTATTTCAATCGACCATTATGTCGATGTGTAGGTCAACGACTGTTTAGTGGTAATGGTTGATCATAGATAACCGCTCGGTTCAATCTTCCATCATGATCACCATCTTCCATTTCAGGCATGCACGTGAAGAGGCTGCCTACGACAATCCAGCAGTCGGGGGCGACGGGGAAGAGTCCGACGTTGCCACATGAAGGAAACTAAAAGTTGAGCCAGGAGGACTGTCACATCTTTATTATTGCATTTAGTTTTCTATTAGTGAAAATACATTTTATTTTAATGACTAAATTATATATTTTTTAATCAATCGTAATTACAAATACTCATTGTCCAATATTTTGAAATGCATTCTGCTATCGCGAAATATCCCTCTCACATGATGCATACTTTGTATATCTGTTTTATCCGAACCCTATCGAAATTTCCATGTCTTCTCGTCTGCAATAGCATCTTCATGCATGATATGTTGCTTACCCCACATGATTTTTTCCAACCTGATGTTGTAAATTTTGACCTGATAAAAATAATCTGATTTCAAATTTTCAAAATTATGAGGCCGCTTGCAAGAGAGTCGGACAAGAGTTGGCACAGCTCATAAATCACGATTCTCTGAAACTGTGCGTTTTGGGGTTCTCGAGGGTGCTGATGACGATGTGCATGTTCATTGTTCATGTCGACGTCCCATTGGCTCCAGATACCGTGACGTCGAAAACAGGTTTTCGAGATTTTCTCGGTTCGTGAAATAACTAAAATTAAGAGAATTTGGCTCCCGAGCTAGAATTCAACGCTGATTTCGGCTGTCAACTTAATTTTTTGTGAATTTTAAAAATAATTACGTAAAATGGAAGTTCTCGCGGAGCTAATAGTGCGCGGGGAGAGTATCATAGATCGAACCGGAATGATACAAGGATTCCAAATATGTTTTTACATTGCCAGAAAAACGTGCAGATAAGCATGTAAACGCAAAAAAAACGTAATGATAATTCTATGTATATCTGTACTTAGTTTTGCTTAGATGTTATCCATTCACGACTACCAACTCTCAATGTCACGCAAATTTAGTACCGTAAAGAGTACCTGCTCAAAAAAAATAAAAAAAGCTAAAAAAATCATAAAATAAAATAAATATATCACCAGATCTTCACTACGGCCTCAACGATCTCGGCCGCAGTCACGGTGTGGAGAGTGATCAAGCGGTTAGTTACTTAACTTTTCGGATAGTTCCTATTTAACTTTCTCAGAAATTAATAATTGAAGTGAATGTTGAAGAGAAATAATAAACAAGCTGCGGATGCTTGAGTGTGTGTAGCTATTCTGACTTGGATAGACATTAATTGTGCATAAACATAGAGTAGAAAACAAGACGTGCTAAATTTGATGATTTGGCCCATTGGGTTGTAGGCACAAAACTTTCTAACGATCATATCAATAAACTACAATAACTATTTATCTGTGTCGCTTTCCGGGATCAGATCTGGGATGTTCATCTCATTTCGTGATATTACAGTGAGAAGGAAGAGCCGGAGACGGATCTGGCCCGGGACGAGTCGGTGTCAAAATCATACAGAGCGTATTCTTAAAATATAGGAAATGTTTATATGTAAATGTCCAATATAGGACCTCACACCTCCGAATTGCACTCGTGCCAACGAAGAGCTAGCTATGGTGCATCCCGATTGCGGCAGAAAATGCGGCAAGACGGGCTATACGCCGTTGGTAAGCGAATATGATAATTAGGAGGGTTTCTTTCATTTTTGTATTATTTTTATTCTTTATTCACCACTCCTGAAATTGTACGGTAGGGCCGTAATGGAGCAACAGGTGGTATTAGGGCTCAGGCGAGCTTTTGGGGATGGGAGATCGAGAATTGGTATCTTCATTTCGCATACTAGATATCTCTGTATCGGACCACTGGTTTGCGTTCACTCGATGTTCCAAGAATGACTACAATGGCTTTATCGCACCGAATTGGCTTATCAATTCAGTAATAAGGAACATTTTGTCTGAAGACGATAGTGAACTCAAAGGACTTGCACGCCTGGTTTCTCACTCTGTCTACTACGCCATACATGCGCCAGTGCCTGTAATTAGATGAGTTCGAAATACGGGTGTTCGTCTCTTCATTTCGCACACTCTCTCACCCGTCAGAGATGCGAGAGAGTGTGTGAAATGAAGAGACGATTACCCGTATTTCGAACTCTATTAGTTAGTAATTAGTGGTTTAATGGCTCATTATAGCATTACCACAAAACCAAAATCGACACTGTAATACTACCGCAATACATCGTAACACATTCATGTAATATCGTGATAAGAATCAAGAAATATCTTTGCATTTCACGGCTTTTAACATCGCCTAATTTAGAGATTAGAGTGCAATTGTCTCTTCATTTCACGCACTTTCTCACTGGTCAGAGAGGCGAGAGAGTGTGCGAAATGAAGAGACGGCGACCCGCTTTTTTTGACATACTTGTCGTGCTATTCTTCATTCCATTCGTCCGTTCGATCGTCCAACGCGCGCACCCACTCGAGCTTCACCGTGACTGGAGGGCGACTCTGTAAAGGAAGAGTTCGAAATTCGGTAACCGTCTCTTCATTTCCCACACTCTCTCGCCTTTCTGACCGGTGAGAGAGTGTGTAAAATGAAGAGACGGCGACCCGTATTTCGAACTCTCTGTAAAGGGCATTGAGGGGAAGGTATTATGGAGGGGTACGGTATCACAGTGGATTGAGGGGAAGGTATTATGGAGGGGTACGGTATCACAGTGGATTGAGGGGAAGGTATTATGGAGGGGTACGGTATCACAGTGGATTGAGGGGAAGGTATTATGGAGGGGTACGGTATCACAGTGGATTGAGGGGAAGGTATTATGGAGGGGTACGGTATCACAGTGGATTGAGGGGAAGGTATTATGGAGGGGTACGGTATCACAGTGGATTGAGGGGAAGGTATTATGGAGGGGTACGGTATCACAGTGGATTGAGGGGAAGGTATTATGGAGGGGTACGGTATCACAGTGGTATCCGGTAGAACGCTGGATTACGGTAGTACGGTGATGTTTTGATCGTATTTCTTTGTGAGACTACGGTATACTCTTTGGAAGTTACGGTATCGTAATGTGGCTACGGTAGAATTTTGGGATACGGTAGGGCACCGTACCTCGATGTAATTCTGCAGTGGTCTCACGTGGAGGCCAAGGCGGATCGATTCATTCGGCTTGATGATGCCTGGAGTGAAGGAGAAGCGTGAAATGAAGAGAGCGCGACCAGTATTTCGAGCTCTAGAATGCAATACCATTTGCCTGGTCGAAACGGATGAACGGATAGGCTGGCGTCTCCGGGGTGTAGGTCATCAGGAAGGACAATCGCGCGTCCGTGGGATTGGTAATCTGAAAAGCGTGATCAGCCGTGATTCAGCAACGATCGGGTACTTTTGAAAAATCTCCCGGATGCCGGTCATGATGATGTCAAAATAGTCAGGCCCATCCCGTTGTGTTTTGATTAGTGTGCAATGCGGGCCGCCGTCTCTTCATTGCACACACACACACACTTTCGTCTCTCTGACCGGTGAGAGAGCACGCGAAATGAAGAGAGACGACCATCCGTATTTCTCACCGTGAAGTAGTGGTGTTGCTCGCGCGGATATGGACTGCGTGCTCCCAGCATGACCTTGTTCTCGCTGCTGCCCGGAGGTGCAAAGGTGAGATCGCCGATCGGCCATGCCTGGAAAACACCGGCCCTGAACGAACGGTTCTGGCTCCGGCCCTGGATTACGGCTCTGATTGTGAGGTATGCGGTAAACTCATGTGTTCTAGGGTATCGTTCTCGGGAATTCAAGAGCTACGAGTAATGTTGCGAGCGCTTTTCAAGTACTCTTTCATGATTTTTCTTTTTTTTCCAACTCGTGTTGTGAAATAGAGTGCGCAATACGGGTCGCCGTCTCTTCATTTCAAACACACTCTTTTTCGTTACTCGATCGGTCAGAGAGTGTGTGACATGAAGAGGCGGCGACCCGTATTGCGAGCTCTTGTTGTTTACTTGCTGTTGTTGTTTGTTGTTGTTGTTGTTGTTCTCTTGTTGTTGCTGTGAGCTCTGTTTTACAAAACTTACAGCGAGTGCGATATCCAGCAGGGGGTCGTGCGTGAAATCGGTCAACCGGTTGGCATCTCCCCCTCGTTCCGACATGAGATGCCAGATGGCCTGGGAGGATCATTATTGAACGGGGAAGAATATCCCGTTCCGCTAGTAATGTTAAATTCCACCCTGTCAAAGGCAATTGAGGGGATCTAGCGTCGAGATTCGCTGTTTGCTGGATCCCGTTCCTCTGCTTCCGAATCTCCCTACTATCGTAATCCACCGTCCAACAGTAGTACATCGACCGAATGATTCTCTTCTGTGCAGCAGCAGCAGATTCTCTTTCGCACCTCTTGTCTCTCCATCAGCGGTAGCAATCCACAGCACGGCGTATTGGTAAGAATATCTTGCCAGTTTGCCATTAAGAGCATTCCGACCGAGCCGTGTCTGTCAGACCATCTCTGAAATATTTACCGTCACTTCTTTACTTTAGTGCCCAAAGACAGCGCTACAAATCGTGAGTAGTGAGAAATGATACAGCAAACGATCGAATGAGCATCGAAGAAAATGGTTTCCACATTTAGGCACTAAAGTGAAGTAGTGCCATATTTACAATAGAGTTTGAATTATGGGTATTTGCCGCTTCACTTCGCACACTCTCTCGCCTCTCTGACCGGTGAGATAGTATGAAGAATAAAGAGACAATTACCCGTATTTCGAACTCTAATTTATAAGAAGAAAATGATGATAAATTGGGGGAGCCGTGATTGAGCATGGGGACCGTCTTCAATCTCCGAAGCTGTGTGCCCGCGGATAGATACGGTAGGATAGGGTGTGTTAGAATTGTGTACGGTAATCTGTTCCCAAGAAGCCAATAGCAAAAATATGGCACAACAAAATTCAGAGTCTTTTTGAGCGTAGATTATGTGACGTGTGAAGGGGCCACTACCGTACCCTGGGCTACCGTACCCTAGCCTACCGTACCCCAGCCTACCGTACCCTAGCCTACCGTACCCTAGCCTACCGTACTCTATCCTAGAGTATTCAATTCTAGCGTACCCTAGCCCACCGTACCCTAGCCTACCGTACTCTTTTGCGTGGTGCAGGTCAACTGACATTCGTCTGCCTTTGTATAAAGTATTGTTCGTACATGAGCCGCGTCTCAGGGTCGAGGTCGTCGCTGAAAAGCGGCCACGGATTATTAAGCAACCTAATGTAAGCACTTCCTTAACAAACAGCAGACCCCATTCTTAAGGTGGGGGCCTGAGGGCGCTGGGCTGGCACCGTTCCAAAAGATATTGACGTGTCGGGACCAAGGCAAGATTCAAACGACCTACGGGACGACAGGAGGAGGTCTTCCGGCCATTCGAGACGGGGAAGCGACTAGGGAATGAGAGGATGGTGAAAGCAGCGAATGAGAAAGATGAGGAGGATAATTGAATTTCGACCTCAATTATTGAAACTGTGTATTTTCATATTTGCAAAGGTCCTGAGATTTGATAAATCACGTACGAATTCAGGAGAATGAAGAATCTGCCTCTTCATTCCTCTTCACAATTTTTTTTAGATTTTAAGACTTTAATTCTGAAATTATGAAGTTCTCTAATTCTAATTCTGAAGGTCATGAGTAGAGGGATGGGCTGAATCACCTTCCCTGCCTTCACATGATCAGAAACGCACTCACATTTTTCAGAAGCTCTTTGTTACATCTTTTATTGTTCTTTGGTTCATGCGAGTCTGCCAGATACCGTACCTCCATGCCTCATTCCTGCTCTTTTGATCATCAAATTGTGTCGCTGATCTGTGTTGATTCGCTCTTCAAACCAACTTTATTCAGCAAAACACATAATTTAATTACGCACATTCTTCTTTACAAATAAATTAAGTTAATCGAGAGATCTTCTTATCATGAAATCAGACAGATAACAATACAATATCCGTAACAAAAAACATCCATCGGTGCAGATACCGTAACCGTCAGATTATCGATTTACAGATACCTCTGATTATTGATTTACAGGTAGAGACTGGAAGCGAAGACGATATCGCGTCTGATCGCAGAACGAATGTCATCGAAAGTTCCCTGTAAATGATCAATTATTCCGCGACTGGGAAATAGAAAATCGTTTCCTAATCATCCAACTTTCTACAGGGGCCGTCAAAGGAGATTTGATCCGGCAAATAGACCCGGTTAGCCACAGAGAGATAGCATGGTGAATTGAGTCAGACAGCTTTCCTCACCTTTAGCTTCTTATTATCAATTACGTCAGCTGCAGCCGACATCTCCTTGAGTAATTCCTCGAGACGGCGAAGGCAACGAATGATTGTGCCTGAAAAATGTATTTTAAAAAATACAAAAGATGATTTTATAGATGAGACAAAGGTAGATAATACCAGATGCCAGATGTTTTAACTGTTTTAACTCATGAAGAAATAATTGCGCAATTCAGGCACACAGTTCTTATGAGCGCGCAATGAAACATCAATTAAGAACCAGCCATTACTATTTAAGAAATAATTGTTTCAAGCCGTTTTCTCCTACTGAAACGCCGAGACGTTCGTGTCAAATTTATCAATCCCCAGATCCACTCACCCTCATACAGATCGGTGCTCTTCATCAGAGTGCCGAATCCGACGCTTTTCACCCACTGTCGAGTCACTTCCATCATCGACGACTTGAACCCATCCACGTATCTAAAGTTCAAAGATCAACTTTTCTGACATGAGCTAGTACTGTATTCAAAAATATCCATGTTTTCGCAACTGCACATTTTTTGCTGTTGCAAAAAAATGGCGGATTGCGACTTTACAATCTCTATTGATATTCAAGAAACGCGTAATAGCAATTTGTAGTTGGCACGTCTCGAAAATGAAAGTGCAAAGTAAAAACATGAAACACTTCATAACAAAAATCAACTAACTCGCCCTCCACCAGCTCCTGTCCCGTCTTGTTGATCATTCCCGCGATCTTGCGGGCGAATCTCTGCGAATTATGCTTTAGTCCAAAGAACTTGAAGAATAAAGATCAAAGATCATCCTCGTACGTCTTGCATTCACGAAATTAAATTTAAACATGGTTTATGAGACGAAAAGATTAGAAAAACTGCTAGGAAGAGACTAGATAATGAAGACTTCCTAAAGAAATGCGGTTGGATGTTTCGGTCCATTGGGTAAAGTTCTTAATGTTCAAAATTCAAAGATCTTCTTCATCTCTTTTTTTCTCTTTTCACCACCTCTTAGATAGCCATAATGTCCTATCATAGTTCAAAGATCAAAGACCAAAGACCAAATATCACTCTTACCTGGATCATTTTGTGGTGCTGATCCAGATCGCGGGACACTCGAGTGCCACTCGCCTCATCGCACACAAAACACGAGAGAATGGCTGCGATCTGGAAGGAACGAAGATCAAAGATCAGATTACAGACAGCACAGCAATCAAACTGCACCGAAAATTTGCTAGTAAATACTAAGCTCCGAAAAGGACTGCAACATAAGGCTACACTGATCAAAGAGCACAAACTACAAACTACAAAGATCAAAGATCAACTAACTTCTCCGTTCGAAACCTTCTCCAGTTCTCCACTCACGAGCAGCTCCGTCAGCAGTAATTCGTCGCCCGTCGAAATGCACGCAGCGATGCGACCCTGTGAAGAAAATGAATGATTTTGGGAAAATTACGAAAATGTTCGTCTCTTTTATTTAACAGTACATTTTTCACATATCAGTCGATTTTTGTACAGGGACAATGTCAACAATGGTTAGCAAGAACTTGATAAATTTGTGAAGCATGAAACAACCTGCGCCGAAGTTTCGCAATGAAACATTTTTCCTACAGACAATCTCAAATAAAATTTCGGATACGTCTCAGTTTTTCATACTCAATCTCCCCTGACCAACCTTCGCCTTCAATTCGTTATTATCGTCGATGTAGCCGAGTTTGAGCAGAAGTTCCTGCAAATAAACTGTATTAAGTTTGTTATTTTTGTCGGAGTTTATTTGTGTTTCAGAATCTCTTCACACAGAGATCATATGAAATATTCGGGATGATCTACGATGAAATTGGGAACAAGTAAAATTCATGTGCACTTGTGTTTCACCGGATTGACTTATTCTAGCATTGTCTGAAAATCCAGTAAACTTCAGTCTTTCTGGTTGACAAAAGTTGATCTTTGATCTTTCCTCACCTTTCGTCTGAACAATTCCGTTCCCGTTCGAATATCCTCCTTCTTCTTTCTCAGTTCCTTTCGCATCTGTTTCAGCTCAAGCTCAGCGTTGGTCTGAAAGGAGCAGATGAAATACTCACATTACATCAGCCCCTAGAATCCGTAAAAGACAGTTCTGGGACAAATGTCCTACAACATTCGAATACTTGTCCCTAGTGTGTTCTCAAATTAAAGTGTGATCATATGCGGTTAAAATATTTGCAAGATGTTCCCAGGCAGCTTGAATTTCTCGTAATTCTTGTCCTAGCTGTGTTAAAATATAAAATCGAAATCCTCAATTCTCACCCTCTCCTCAAACTCCTTCCTCATCTCATCTAGATGTTCCTTCTCCTCTCTTGTTCCTCTTCTCATCGTATCCAGTGGATGCTCAGCAAGTGTCTTCTCAAACTTGCGCAACTTCAGAAGGGCGTCCTGAAATTAATATTGGTTTTAAAAATAAATTTCAAAATGTCCTGAACGCACTTCTGTTTAGAATTGTTTTTTTTCAAAAACTGAATTTAATATTAATAAAGTACAACAGTTGATGTCGATGTCAATTCAACGCAGAACTTTTTCATGTGAAAAAATCAAAATCTTAATCAAAACTTTCCAGCTCACTTTTTGTTTCGATGCTCACAAGTCTGATGAGCAATGCCTTTGTTGCTGATTTGATAAGGGAAATTCCGAAAATCACAAATATCAGCACCAAATGCTCCGTTCAAACTTCGGTTTCACGAATGCTACAAACCCCATCGAGAGCTATGAACAACGATAGTAGTCCACGATTCTAGACATTTTTTAAAAAAAAGCAAATAGCTCCCCACCTCCAATGCGGGATTATTCACTCGCATGTCTCTGATCGGGTCGAGGAGTGTGGGGGCGCCCGCCATTCGATTGTGAACGAATCCCTGGAGAATTTATATTTCACTGTTTCAAAAAGAATATCTGGAATATCAAAAAAAAATGACTGCCAATTCCCAATACACCAGTAATCTTCATTCAGCATTCCCATATGAGACAAAACACTATCTAGGCCAGCTCAGGTTCCATGAATTTATCAAATTCATTATTGTAGTCCAATCTCAATGCTCTCATCGCACGAAGTCTTTAAACAAAACAAGGAAAATGTTTACTTGAGAAACTTTGGTTCGCGTAATCTCATGTTTTACAAACCTATCAAGTTCCTGATTGCAAACGAACCGGTGTAGCAGTATCCCAAATGATCATTTATTGTGAATCAGGCATATATTCATTAGCCAAATTGTAAATCACCCGGCAACACCAGAAAAGTGACCGAATGATGTACTACACCCCTACAAACAGGACAGGTTTATAATAGAGTTGGCAAAATGAATCCCTTAATGGATTTTGAATCATTCCTTGCCGAATCGCGAGGTCGTGGGATTCAAATGAATCGATTCAATTGAATCCCAAAAGTTGGGATTCATTTGAATCCCAGTTCAGAAATGGCGGAAAACTTCATGGAAAGCCGTGTTTTCAACGGACTTTAGGTTGTCGACCCTTGCGAGTTCGAATACGAACACTATACATTGAAATTCTAACGTTTTCTTCCGATCTCGAATTCATCATCGTCAACGATCTCATAGAACTTCATGTTTCGAAGAGAGAATTAGATTTCGAACTACTGCAATAATCAGTAATGCATGCAGCAAATAGCTAGGGGCTATTGGGAACGTAAGGCCTCGAAAAATTGAATGGTCTAAGAAAAACTGGTGGCCAAATATCTGAACGAGTTCTTTGAACTTTGTGGGAGGGGAGAAGACGAGGGAACGCCGAAGTATGTGCCTATAACTCAATTGATTTAAATTTCCTACTTCAAAAGCACTTGCAATCACAGATCAGCCTGTGGATTCAAATGAATACCAGTAGAAATAGGAGGGATTCAATCGAATCCCTCGTTTCTCCTCCCTCTCATTCTTGGATTCATTCAACTCCCTCTCGACGCTTGTCGAGCGGTATAGAGGGATTCATTTTGCCAACCCTAGTTTATAATCAATAAGAAATCAAACCCCACCTCGACGAGTCGTCCCAGCTTGTCCCTCATATCCGACCGCTTCATCTCTTTGTACACGCGGAATCTGCGAAAATGTTCATTTTCTCTGATTCACTCGATTTCAAGCGCTCTCTCGCCCTTTCAAACCAGAAACTACGTTTTACACTTACTTTTGCCCTGATTGAGCGGCTAGAATATAATTTGGAATAATGATATTAAACACATTCAACTCAATGATATTAAACACATTCAATAGCATCGTCATTTGTAACTAACATGAAGCACCAATTTCCCAACCAAAGGCTGAATGTCGATGTCTCTTGAGCGGATAGATAATAGTTTGGGATGGGAGAGTCAAGAAATCAATTGAAACCATTCGATCTGATCGTCACCTATGCCCTCTACGAAGCACGAATCTCGCAACCCAAATGAAACATTCTCGAATCAACTAAACATTTAATCATAATTAGACCTACCTCACGGTGGAAATCTCGTCGACGCAGTTCACCGTCATCGGAACGACCTCCCACGACGACTGGAAAGGAGGTACTGTAGCATCGGTATAGGATACGTTACTACCGGGATCGATTACGGTATTAAATACGGTACTACTGTTACCGGCTACAGTATCAACAGCATGGGGTTACGGAATCCGCACAAAGTGTTCTAATGCGGCTGGAATTACTAGAAGGACCCAGGTCGGGGAGTACTCACGATTGTTCACTGCTGATTTTCACAGATTGCACATGTGAGTTTCTCGCTGCACGCTCACCACAAGATACTTATTATCACCACTCTTCTTTTGGGAAAACAAACATACTCAAACTGTCTTTGCGACTTAACGGTACACCCACCAATCAACTTTCTGATCGTCCCTACAGTTCCCCCAATAAAGTTAGAATTCCCACCTTTCCGTCCCTGGTCGCGGGTCGCAGCAGTCCGGTGCTGTTGAACTCGCGTGCCGACGCCGCGTCCACGTTGATCAGCACCTGTCACATATCGTTGCTAAACAGCGCAAATATGGGACCGGAACGCTGCGTAATAATTGGAACGGAAAAACAAAATACCTCCAGAATGTAGGTCATGTCGCCGTTAGTGTTAGGAATGGTCTGTAATTAAATAAGTCTGTTATCGATAATCATTCCAGTTCAGCTACCGTACCTTCCTCTCGAATCGCATCAACACTCCCCAGCCGAAATCGAGCTCGCCAAACTTGATCTGACAGTCGATAATTAAGGACTACCGAACTTCACCATATCCTACATCATCTCGGACTCACATTCTTGAGCAGTCAGCTACTGTATCTTTACATTTTATTCTACCGAAACAAGGATTCGATACCGTAATCTAATCTTATCTATCATAATCTCAATCAATAATGACTACCGTATACCTTGAGCAGTCTTCCCGTGTTGAAGAACATGGCCATATGAGTGACAGTCATGTACATCTTCTTCGTTGTTTTCTGCAATGGAATTTTTATTATTTTATTCTTTCAAATGATGGTTGAGGAGGATAGATGGTTGAGGCCGATCACAAATAGGAGATATTGAACCAATTAACGGTTCTCGCTAGACGCGAGACTCGCGGGTGAAAAACAACACTGACATCCCATATTTCTGCCCGTGACTCCTTTCAGACTGTTTGTATTCTTTGCACCATAACAATAATTTTGCGGGTGGCAAAACGGCTTGAGGGTGGTTTATTGTGGCAGAGTCATTCCTGGTGGATCACGGATTGTGAGATTCAAAAACATTCATGAAGCCTGTGAAACGCTACACTCCGATGTTTAAAATAAACACTTTTTTTTTTAAACAACGATCCCTTCTCGACACTGAAATTTACAGAAGGCGTGGAGCTATAACTTGTGCATGAAACACAACTTCACTAACCTTGATTTTGAAAAAAAATTTCATTCATTTTTCACACACCGCACCCTTCTAATCCTCAAAAAGATCAAAGATCAATTCCCTCACATGAATTCTCTTAATCCCGTTCTCTAGTTCCAGATAGCTCTCGATTCTCGCAGTCATCTGGGAATTGGCTGCTGAAGTCATCGTCGAAAGGGCCGACTCCTTCGCGGCTATGACTGCAAATTATTATTATTATAAAATTTTTAAATAATAGAAAGTGGGAGACAGAGAAAGCGATGCCACACATAGTTCTAAGCAGAACGCAGGCGCTTCAGCTCACAATCAGAGACTTGTTCTCTAGTACAATTCGTGTTTCACGCTCCCTACTTACAACGAAAATTACCACTGTGTTCAATGGTCCAACGATCACCAGTGCCAAATTAACATTCGACTCATCTAATCCAGCAAACAATTCAACCGTAACCCTCCTCATCCTTGCTCACTTCCAGCACTTCCATCGTATTCTGATATCTCCTAAAGCTCAATTCCATCATTTTCCCAAACCGTATCTTTACAGTATTCCATAGCTCCCGCAACCTTATACTTTCCACAGTATCCCATAGCTACCGTGACTCTCCTCTCCTCACCCTTGCTCAATTCCGGCATTTCCATGGTATTCTGGTAACTTCTAAAGCTCAATTTCACAATTTCCCAGACCGTATCTTTACAGCACCCCCATAGCTACCGTAACTTTCCCTATCCTCACCCTTGCTCAATTCCGGCACTTCCATCGTATTCTGATATTTTCTAAAGCTCAATTCCATCATTTGTTCGGGTGTGATTTCCCCGGTCGCCAGCAGGTTCAGCAGCATATTGTACGAGAGATGGAAGCGAGAAGTCAGCGGGTCCAGCGAACCCTGAACAAATCGATTTAAACACCAGTATTTCACTTTCTAAATAGGAATTTCGAACAATGTGGGCAACACCGTTAGTTTGTGCTTCATCCAGCGAATGGATTAAATAACTTGCAAGTGGTTCAATAGTCCTCCGTCAGCCTATCTCAGAAATCGAATTCTATCGACAAATCTATCGATTTCACACTCGAGGTGGAAATATTGAGCAATTTCAGCATCCTTCGTTTGTGTTTCATTCAGAGAATGAATTTGAAAGATTCTCCGGGGTTTCAATTGAACCGTTGCTCTCGTACGCAAAAAAAACAAAGATCGGCTTCTCCTGCACGAATCCGACCATTTCTCGACGTAAGATCAAGAATATTGCAACACTGCTCATTTATGTTTTCGCTCAACGGATAACTAGAGCAGTGTTACGATCACGCAATTTTACAGCATCAGCAAATAAGCAATAAACTGACTACGGTATCCTGGGACATTTCGATTATGGCATTAAGTTTCACGAAGATCCAAGATCATCTTCTCCTCACCTGCCCGAATCACGCCATTTCTTGTCGCTACATCTCTAATATTGCAACGCTGTACATTTATGTTTCGCGAAATGGATAGCTAAAGCAGAGTGACGACCATTCAATAATGCGATGAACGGAAGTATCCAATAAAGCACCACAACTGCTTATGTTATCATACGGTCACAAAAAACATCAATTATGCAGATGCGTCATATGAAAACAATTCCACAAAGATCAAAGATCAACTTCTCACCTGCACAATTCCCCTCAGTTCGTTTCCCTTGATCTGCTCGTCCAACATCAGCACCGAAACGCCCACGGGAAACGTCGAATCACGGCTGAATGATATGTATACATAATAACGATTAATATCATTCATAACATTTCAGGTGTTTTTTTCTTTAACATCAGAAGAAAAGTGATAATAATACAAGATCAAATAATACAAGATCAGAGGCATATATCATCGCACTAAAACACGAATATGCCTGGTAAATTTGTATATCAAGATATTACTATTACCTACAACAGATGGCTTTATCAATGAACGATTCACCACGATCAGTTATCACCTGGGTGAAACATAAAGAAACCAATATCATTAAACCCAGGAACTTAGGTTTTAAAAAAAACCAAAAAAAAAAAATCTCTCACCGTCCCGCTCTTCCCGACATCTGCGCGTACTCGCTCGCCGACAGCCAACTGGAATTTAATTATTTTAATAATAATTCAGATAAGCTAAATCAAAGCAATTTTCATGTTTAATTATTCTTATTCTCAAATTATTCTCAACCGCCTATGACTGTCTAATGAAACGATGCAACCACAATTTCTCGGCTGTCGTAATTGCCTTTCCAGTAAAATTGGTCAGTTTATTGCATCATGATCAATCTCCCTTACATTGTTCGGGAATGGAATCGTCATGCTATCAACCCTCGATGAAACCTCAATCCCCCCTTCGTCTTTTTCACCGAAGCTATTTTCAAGTAGTTTGATCAGTATCGCACGCTACCGTTCGTTAAAGCACGTCTACCGCATTCCCTCGGAATACTACCGTACTTGCCTGCCTTTCTATGCTTCTACCGTCAAGCTATTGCATCCTCTCCCACTCCCACCTTCAACCCCACTCACCGATTTCTCTTTCCATCGAACTTCCTTGCCGAGGTAAACAACACGGATCGCGCCGGTATGTTGAGGCCCATTGCGAACGTCTCAGTAGCGAACAACATCTGGATAGGAATATTTTATTATTTTTATTTTTATTATTATTATTAATTTATTATTATTATTATTATTATTATTATTATTATTATCTTATCAACTGGTTCATAAATCTCAGAGTTATGAACTATCGCTGCACCACGAGATCGTCTGGTCAAAAATATATTTCTTGAAACAGTGTCTCGACTCTTTAACGCTCGCTGGGGCGCTAAAGAACCTTACTATGACATCTCATTGCAGCAGAAAATCACTGGTAATTTTGCAAATCAGTACACCCTGAGACATAAACTACCATTGCTCTACGATAGCGCCAGGACAATCATAAATGTATTTTTTGTAATTGAGATTCCGCGCACATTGCCCATCCGGGTACTTCCTAAACTATGGGCCATTGCTGCAACGGAAGATCACCTTCTTTGCACAACTCCATAAAATTTCAATTATGCCGCACAAAATTTTATCGAAAAGCTGAACAACAATAGACAGTGACGACTTGCTTCTTGATTTTTCATTCACAATCGAACTTTTCAACAACCTTTGAAGTCATTTTACCCCATTAATCGGGCATTAACCATTACCTTCACTAGGGAATGGGCGAACAGTAACCCCACCGCTGTTTTTTTTACTCTATAGTAGTCTATCCATTGCCCAAATATCCACAATATTTGGCTCTCCTCACTATGTCTCCCTTTGAAACTGACCTTGACGAGTGAATGGGCGAACAGCAACTCGACTGTCTCTTTCACAACAGGGAGCAGACCCGAGTGGTGGATGGCTATGCCGCGAACGAGTAGAGGGAGCAGCTGAATAAATGTTGTTAATTTAAGTACTTTTTTATTCTGTGGAAGTATGCACCAACAACAACACTAGCAGAGGGAGAAGCTGGAAAAAGGGAATTATTGAAATTAAAGAACCAAATGAAATCGTTCTGTCTGGCTACGTATGCGAAACGGAATTATCACGGATTTGTAAATCAGTTGCGGAAGAAACAAATGCGCACAGTTATTGCTCGCAGAGCAGCTGATAATAAGATTTGTTTATTATGCGGCAGCATTAACAGAATTGGCTGCAATGGGGCAGAATAATGGATACTCATTGTCATGCTTCTTTTAATTTGTCCAACCCTTGGCAGGTAAATCATTGCGATGGGAAGGAAGGATGTGATATGCAATTACAGAAGCAGTTTGTCGCCAGGCGAATACAGGCGAATACTACTAACAACTAATCACTCACATTCTGGAACTGGCTCAACTTCCTATCCTCATCCGTCAGTCGATCCATCGCGTTCTCGACGATGCCCCGCACCGTCTGCTTCTCTGTGTCTGCAAGGGAGGGGCATTATCCCTTAACCTCTCACCTACCTTATTATCAGTTATGACGAAGGGAATGCTACCGTAACCGAATGCAATGCTCATTTACCGTACCCCGGCAAAAGAAACAGGTTACCTTTCTGCCTACAGTATCCTAGCAATAACATCAGTTGTCGATCACCAAATGTCCTCTACCGTACTCAATCTTGCCCTACCGTACCATCAGTCATGTCCATCTCCCTTATCGCAGCCGCATAGTGTTCACACTCCGTTCTCGAGAAGGTGAACGCTATGCACGGCATGAGGAGACGCTCGCGAAGAGTGCGAGTGGTGTGAACGATCCACTGCTCTTCTGCAAATGGGAATGAACACACTTTAAGACTTAACGGTATAAATAGTATCACCAATGCTAGCGCTATGATTAAAAGAGACCAATAAAGTGCACGATCCACTGCTCTTCTGCAAAAAAGAGAATATTAAAAATGAAATTTAAAATGAATTAGCTTTCATAAATGATCGTTTTCATCAGCCACTGGCACCACTTAAAATTAGGTAAGAGAAATTTCATTTCTATTCCGACAACTGCTACTAATCAATCAGCAGAATTAGATTCAAATAACTATTCTCGTAGAAACGCAAGGATCGCAGGTGCAATTGCACAAAAGACAATCTTACAGGAACAGATAAAGGTTTTTTTTCAGCAGAACTGAGCAGCTTTGATGAATTGAAATTCCACACCCAGTCCAATATGTGAGCACTGTGCGGTGCACGAAACCACCAATCGTCAATTCTTCTATTTCTAGCACTGGCAGATCTCTTACGCTTTAACAATTTCTCCAATCTCATCCCATTCCAACATTAATCTCATGCCTAGAATCTTCTCATCTCTACTGTTGTTTCTTGTATCCCATTCCAACATTAATCTCATCCCATTCCAACATTAATCTCATGCCTAGAATCTTCTCATCTCTACTGTTGTTTCTTGTCTTTTTTGTAATTTTAAAAACTCGCTAATGGTCTTGCTCCTCTCCCTCTCGCTCTTCAATTCATCCTTCACCACATTTTGCCCTATTTCCAGCCCTTTATCTCTCCGTATACTTTATTTGAATGCCTCATCGAATCTAAAAAAAATTGAACTTACTAATCGTCTTCTTCCTCTCCCTTCTCTCCCTCTCGCTCTTCAATCCATCTTCCATTGCCCTTATCGCTTTCTCGTGCTCTTGCAGTCGGTAGTAGCCCGTCTTGGTGATTATCTACAATGTACTGAAGTTAATATTTTATGTGTAATTAGTTAATATAAATTTAGATTTTCCCAAGAAGCGAATTCGAGATACGCTAAAGACATGCGTGTTTCATGCTTCGGACTGTAATCAGTTGTACTCATTTACTCGCTGGACAATGTGTGTAGCTCTGTTTTCCAGGTTTAAAATATCAACACCTACCGTAATCCCATAAAGAATCCATCCTGCCTATACCGCAATCCATACTCCACCGTATCCCTACCGTGCCTCGAACATCCTATTACTTCACACGGGGAGCACATAGTGCACGATGGTTACTGCTCCTATTATACCGTAACCCCTAAACTAAAATCCCTATTCCTACCGTAATCTCACTCCTACCGTACCCCTACCGTACCTCGAACATCCTCTCACTTCCCACAGGGAGCACATAGTGTACGATGGGCACGGGTCGTCTGTCCGTGGTGATCACGTGAATCGGCGCCTTCTTGAGAGAGCAGATCCAACCTGAGCATCAGGGGGATTTATCGATTGACGGATTGATCGATCGATTACAACACTCATGTCCTACATTAGCTTTCTTGTATTTTTTGGTATTAATTTAACACTGTCTCATTGATTTCCTTACTCCCACCCAACTCTAATGGCCTAGTTGAAACCCGAGTTTGACGGGCCGGGTGATGTACTTTTAGAGCGCAGATCAAGCCTGAACGTCAAGGGAATTATCGAATGATTGTTTTGATTAAATGATTCCGTAATCAGGACCATTAATAGCGGCTTTCAAACAGTTCGTTAGCGACTTATAATATATTTATTCGAGCAGAGTGGAGTTCTATTGCATCTTTCACGCCACTTAACTCTAATGCCCTCATTGCAACCAGCGTTTGGCGGGTTTGGTTTTGTTACTTTTTCGAGCATGCCAGATCCAGATTGATGTGAGCAGCAGGGATGATTATCGGTAGGTGATCGCATTCTGACATTCTGTGAGACTCACTCCAGGAGGCTTTTGATTTTGTCACGAGAAAACTAGACTTCATTGAAGCGACTCGCTCCACCTAACTCAAATGATATGGCTGTAGCCCAAATCCAATATGAGCATCAGAGTCGATTATTGATTGATTAATCGAATGGCTACCGTAACTCACTAATATTCTTTTTTTGAACATTTTTTCATGACGGGGATCAGCGATTGAAGCCACTCGCCCCCACCCTACTCTATGCTCTTGCTGGAACTCGCATTCGGCGGCTTTGGTGCGCGGTATTTACAATCTTAAGATCCACCCTGAACATCAAGCAATTGCAAAAAGGAAAGAGTGGGGCAAAGATTGTGAAAGAAGAGAACAAAGAAGTTATTTTACCGCAGTGTAGAGACAACGCTAGTAGGGCCCGCCGATAAGGCCGGCTGCTAGGCTGACTGAACATCATGAGCGATTATCGATTTATCGAACATGAGCCTACAGCACCCTGGTTCTACACTAGCTTAATAGATTGCAGTAACTTCATTGCCGAAGATTTTAATTATATATTTTCCATCTTACGCCTGGATCTCATTGCATCCCTTACGTCACCCAACTCTTAGGAACTCATAGAAACTCAAGTCTGGCGCGGGTGCAACAAACTGAACTTGAGCCAAACCAAGCAGTTTTCAGGGAAAATAATCTACAATACCCAGCTTGCACACAATCATCTAAAGTAACCATGAAAATATTTTCAATAAATCGATAATGTACCGTACCCGCAAACTGCGACGCGTTGGGTATGGTAGCGGAGAGGAACAGCTGGCGAATGTGCGGAGGGAGAAGAATGATCGACTCCTCCCAGACAACACCGCGATCCTGCCGCGAAATACAGTTTAAATACAGTTTTATCCTGACATCAGGCAATGGGCCTGCAGGAGGAAACATCTTTAGGGAGGGGATTGGGATCTTCGTACTTAGTGACAGTGGGTCAAGGGGTGATATCTTCTTAGCTATAGCTGTCGTTGGCCCGTCGTCGCCTGGCGAAATAAACAGTATTAATTGTTCGATTACCCTAGTCATCCTTATCATTGTAAACATAATTTGGCTGAACTTACAATCAGATTGTAAGGTTCCAAGCCCTTGTCGAAATGGATTATCATGAACAGGAATGTTTGTGATTCATAGTCAAATCATGTACTCGGCCTTGAGCAACAATTGTAAGCACATCATTTCGCTGTTCATTATAAAATCGTAATTTTTCACGATACATTCAAGGTCACATTAGAGTTCTACCTAAGGTCTACCTAAAGTCTAACATTCCCTTTAAGCTAATACCGTATGCTAAAATAATATCTCACCTCATTGTTCATGTAGTGGACCTCGTCGAAGATCACCCATGCCACTTGCGAGAAGAACTGAAATGATTGAATTTAATTCGAATATTTCCGAAATGTAACGGCCAGGAGATTTAGTGCTACCCCTATGTATAGAGACAATCGTTTCAAGTGATAATGCATTTACACATAGGTGAAAAAATTAACAAAAACTTTGTTGGTCTCAACGGCAGTTCAACGGCGCTTTTCATTGCCATTTAGTAATACTGCTACCGTATACGTCATTGCTTGCGGAATTCGATCACTCAATGACCCATCAAATAACTAGGCGATCTCACGATTCATCGCGCGCCTATCTCACAGTGACTCCTGTCCCAAATGATATCGAAACTGTTTGCTCTTCATAAAAAAAAACATCCCCCATCCTTCTACCAAGATCTCCGGCACTACTTTAGAATACCAGAATGGCTAAAATAAGGGTTGTCATTTTCCCAACTTCTGATCCTATTGTGCGGTTCCTAGTAGTCTAAGCCCAATGTACTAAGAATAATCATACTAAATGGCATCCATTGCTTCATTAGATTACGGCTGAGTTGTTTTAGACAAAGCAATTTAGATCCATTCTGGTCTTCTAAAGTAGTGCCAGATCTCCCTACCTCACTCTTCCTATACAGCATGCTCCTCAGGATCTCCGTGGTCATCACTTGAATAGACGCCGATGGATTGAGAGTGACGTCGCCCGTCATCAAACCGATGTGAGCAGCGTCGAAGTGCTCCTGGAAGTAGGGAGTGATGAGAAATCTTTGAATCTCATGATTGATTAGTCCCATTCAGTATACTGGCAGACTACATGCACAAGTAAGCAACCCAATGTGCTACGGGCCGAATATCTTTTGAAATTTTTTTTATAACAATGAAATGCAGTATTAATTTGCCAGGAAAGATACTTGTAGTGTAAACCAATAGACTGATGATGGAGCGATGCTCCGAAACGTCTCGCCCCGATAAATAAGATCATCTACCCTTCGCGCAATCATCCTCTGGGGACACTCAGTAATCAGAACTTGTAGATCGGTCTCTAATCCGTCTCGTCTATCATTCACCCTCACCTCCTACTACCTTCTACTTTCCTGCTTCAAACCCTTTCTGAATATCGGATTGGAACTCGGACACAATGGAAGGAGAACTATGAATGGAAAAAAAATTTAAAAAGCAAAATGTTCAATGCCTTTTCCGTAAAACTTCACCCGGCACTACACAGTTTCAGCGCTTCACAAAATGCCGAATGCGGGTCCAATATCAATATGAGGACATTTTCGAACGAATTCAAAGTTAACACAATTTTGTTCACTTCTTACCCTAACGAACTTCATTTTACGGTAATTATCCCTTCCCCGTCTTTAAATTAGTCCTCGATCCCTACCTATCATAATCCAATCTCTCCCTACCGTACCTCCAACTCCCTGTACTTCTGATTTGAGAGTGCCTTGATGGGCGAGGTGTAGATCACGCACTTCTGGTTGCGCAGCGCCTCAGCGATCGCGTATCTGATAATTATCGATTGATTACTATAATAAAAGTTTTCGATATTTCATTGATTCAAAGAAACGTTGTGATAAATTGAATTCGTCTTTACTTCAAAGTCAATTTTCGAAAACCAGGCAAAGTGTGGTTTCACAAGCACGTAACCCAAGCATTTCGTTCGCGTCAATGGCACTCGAACGCACATCTTTGCAAAAACAATCTTTCCAAAAAAAGACTCACAATTTTTGAACCAATTGCTCTACTGTTTCACTCTCACTAGATACTATCAGATTTCAATCAATCACAGTGACTTGTAGTACGCCGTTGCAAATAAAAACAAAATAAATAAACACTCACTGTGCGATCGCAGTCTTTCCGGCGGACGTGTGTGCCGCCACCAGCAGCGTTTGCTCGTTCTCCACCACCTACAACGACGACGGATTATGGATTGCGGTAGGCATGCTTCGTCCCCTCACCCCACCCCCCCCCCCCTCTGATTAGTGAGATTGCATAAGACAAGCGCTCTAGTTTTTCAGTCTATTCCAGTTTTTAGCGTACTCGTACCATGCTATTTGTAGTCACCAAATGCCTCATCATACCGTACGAGCATCGCTATTATTCCCTCGTACCATATTTCTGCGGACCTACCGTACCCCTCCTTGGGTGGTCTCACTTGGACACTCCAGTGTACCGTATTCCCCCCCCCTCCCTTGCTTACCTGGAATGCTGCATCCTGGAATGGGTCGGGCACGAACTCGAATTGGTGCGAGGGCACGGCGTTTCGCGCCCGCAGTTCGGGCACTGGCCGCCCTGTGGGCACAACCACCTGAATAGGAGGGTGATACCAACTGTCGGCACTTCTTCGGTTTTTGGCCCCTTTTCTAGCAGAGTATCCACTCCCTATCATTCTCATTCCCTTCCCCTTCGCATTTGAAGCGGTTGTTGTCTGGGCCAAAAACCGAAGAAGTTCCCAACTGCCAGCCTCACTAATTTCACACTCCAAGATGGCTTCTTGGCTAGGGAAGGTGTAGCCTAATCAGACAAAAAACGATAGGGGCACTACCACCTGTGAGGATGGAGGTTGAATTAGAGATCTCCCTTCATTTCGCATATTCTGAGATACCGAAAGCTATAGAAGATATGCTAGCGGAATCAGAAAACACGAAAACAATATGGGATCAGTGATGGCGATAGCGGGTTTGAATGCAGAGATGAAGTAATTTATAGGATCCGGAAACCGACACTCATTGAATACCCAGGAATTGAATGAACATCTACAAAATGCGGAACCGCGAATCAATGAATCAATCAATCAATTTATCATGTCTGGCAATGGTTGCTGGATGAGGATGGGGCGGAAATCTTCATAGGGTGTATTCCACCAGTTGCCAATGGCTCGGTCCAGTCACTTTCAGAATCAGTTTTTTTTCAGTCAAGAAAGCGCTCAACGTATTACTAAGGGAGTAAAGTGTTGATCTTATCAACTATCTGGAACTGCAAACTGCCTATTATATTTTGGATCAAATATTTAAGCTAAAAGACCAAAGATTAAAGATCAAAGATCAAACCTCGTGCGTGAATCCTCCCTTATCGCACTCAATCTTCTTCACCACGTGCACGAACGATGCGTTCAACTGAAATTTCAAAAATGTCATTAGAAATACTACAAATCAAGATTAAAGATCAACCGCTAATTCGAGTATTTTACTCTTTTTCCCAACCATGGCTCCTTTTAATTCCGCGTTTCGCTTCATATACAAGCTAAGAAAATCTGTGGCCTCCGATCACACGTCATCACGTTCCCAAATCAAGCCAACTTAAATATCGTCTTACTGATTGTGAGTGAGGTGAGGGATGGGGGGGGGGGGGGGGGGGGGGTAATCAGTGATGTCTCATCACCCCCCCCCCCCTCTCTCTCGCTGTCCGAAACCCGGCTCTCCTAGCCCGCGCCCTCCTCCCGATTACTCACCAATTTTTCCGAATCTGCACCTCCCCTCTCGTCCATTTCCACCTCCATTTCTTCTGCCTGTCCATCCCACTCGTTTTCCCGACCGTCCACCGGTGCTCTCAAAAATTGCAAGTTATTAAGCTACGGGTGGCAAGAATTGGGCTAGGACAGGTTGTTGTTGTGTAACGGTCTTGACTCTTGAGGGGTCACTTGAACCCTGCCCTGAAGAGAGATCAAAGATCAAAATATAGGGATCAGAGACCAGAAAGTAGGGATACAAGATCAATACATATTTTAGTTGAACCACGGTTCCGACGGTGATAAGACGTTTCGAAAAAACGAATTCGAAAAAGGACGTTTCGCAAAACTTTCTGCCGCGACGCGACCGCAACGCGGAGCGCGCACACACCCTTAAACGCTAATTTTAGACGAATGAACGGATTTTTTCTAATTATTAAATATCAATTCTAGTTCGCATGGAGTAGTAGAATCCGATAATGTTAGTAAAATTATATGAAAATGCGTATGGAACGTTACGAAATCTGAATTTTGCGAAGTGTCTTTTTTTTCCTTTTTCGAATTTGATTTTTCGAACTGTCTTATCACCGTTCCGACAACACCATTGCATAATTGGGGTCACGTCAAATATCCATAACCCACAAGCATCACGAATTCACGGGCCTGCACAAATCAACTAAGAAGACACATTGATTATCCGAAGATCGAAGAAGATCAAAGATCAAAACTCACTCAGCGAACAATCGCCAGAGAAGGTTGTCCACTTGCTTCCGGATCGACTGCGATTCCAGCTGAAGAATATTTATTTTAATCATTCAATGCTCACCAAGCGCAGACTACCACTTCTGCCAAAAGCCGAATAGGACACGGGCATGAAACATTTACCCGCCAAGTGTTATATAATACCTACAATATGCCCCCCTAAAAAAACCACCGTATCCTACCGTACCCTTCCTCGTCTTTCAAAATAGTTTCAATCAATACGCCCCTATTTCTACCGTACCTTCTCCATGGGATTGCCCCCTCCCTCGATGTTTTCGATCTCTCCATCCTCAATCTCTACCGGCTGCGGTGGAATGAACTGGACGTCATCGTCGAAAAAACCGTCGTCCATTATTTAGAGAACTGAAGGAGAAAATCGATAACTGGTTTCGGTAGTCGATTGTATCTATCGATTAATCAATTTTACATTCGTTTTATTCACAATATCTCGTAATTATCGATCGCTTGTTACACTATCCGTGCGATAAATCGATTTCAGGTACTGTAGTGGCCGTTCGGACCATTATCGCGGAACTTGTCTTGCCTCTATCTTCTACAGCTTTATCCAACACAACGAGCAATGGGTAGTAAATATATCGATTATTTTGTGAAAGAAATGCGAATAACAATTAGATTATCAACTCAAAATTATTCGAGATCACGTGCGAAAATAGAGGTGAAACGATTCGAAACACAATGTGAAAATAACAACAACGATGGAAACAAAGAAGACAAAGAAAGGTATCAATCGATACCGTAATTCACGATCAACAACGATTAGGATACAATAGGGATGGGCAGGGAGGGATGGATACGGTAACCATTGATGGATCGAAACCGTAGTCCGGACACGATCTACCATACTCTCTTACAAGTACAAACTGGCAGCGAATACGATATCTCGCTTGATCTTCGTTCGGGCCATCTCGAATTTCGCCTGCAATTGTTGCGTTTCACACATTTCACTTATGCCAAATGGGATATGGCAAGCCAATTTTCCTATAGGAAAAAGATATAAAAAATTCAAACATCCCTTTTCGTCAGAGATTTCTGTTTCACATATCTCATATTGCACATGTGCAACTGTCGAATTGGATTTGACAGCGTCATTGTGTTCAGAAAAATATAACGAAAACTAGGGGATTTTACTCCTCTCACGTTTTGAGTTTCACACATCCCATTTATCACAGTTGAATCTACCAAATCCAATAGATGGCCGCAGTTCTTTCCAATAATAATATAAGCCCAATACAATATCCAAAACAACTCAGACTCCTACCATTTATGTTTCACCGATTTCATTTATTTCGCCAAGTGACGTCCGATCTAATCACTAATCACTAATCACTACCCGTACCGCGTAAGGCAGTTTAACAGAACTCACAATCAGCACAAGTCATATGAAGTACCTCCATGAACCGTAATAACCATAGATTACCGTACCACGAGGCACTTTCTAACCCGGTGCTTCTACGTCGCTCCCCTAAGATCGTAATTCAACCTCCAGATCCGTACTCCGGATCCATACCCCAACATTACCATAACTACCGTACCCCCCTACCGTACCTCCAGATCCGTATTCTGCACAGCCTTCGCCGCTCCGACCATCTCCCGCAGCAGCTCCTCCAGTCGACGGAAGCATCGGATGATCGAACCTGAGCATTTATTAACAGTAAGGATAACGTTGTTTTGATTTGAAGGTGCGCAGAACATATCGAGTACGCGGCGCATTTTCCTATTCCAAGACACAACGCACCGTGCACTCACCTGGTCATTATAGAGCAGATATTATACGAATAAAAAGGTCTTATATTGCCGAAGTATGTAATGAATTTGCAAGCAAGTCATTGACATCACCAATTCTCATGGACTAACTACGCGTCACAAATTCACATGTTCAATTTGCACAACGGTATCCTATTACCACTCCTCACCTTTTCCTTGTTTAGACTAACTTTGATAACTCAAAACAACCGTCCGAGTCTCAAACTTTCTTAGCTAGTCCGCCTTCTCACTTGTGATGAGCGGTCCTCTTTTACTAGCTTGATCACTCGCGAAATCGTCTACTCCGCCCAACATCTCTCCCTTTCTAACCCGGTGCTTCTAGATCACGCCCTCTTCCAACCCCCCCCCCCTACTCACCCTCGAAGATATCGGTCGTCTTGAGAATCTCTCCGAAGCTCATTCCGTTCACCCAATTCTTCACCACATCCATCATCGCCGGCTTGAATGACTCCACGTATCTAAGGATCGATAATCAACAATTTAACAACCGTCAAGATACTATGCTACCTCATCGCCTCGAGCTCGTCTTGCTCCGGTAAAGAAATCTTTCTGATTGGAGGATAATTCAAGAGCACCATCGCGGGAATCGCAATCTACGATCTATCTTTAGTTTGTGCAACCTATGATCGCCAAGAGCGTATCAGAGAAATTTTTACTATATCCAAGCGGCACTAACGTGAGCCAATCGATAACACAAATCAATGACAATCCAGCTACCGTAACCCCACCCCCTTACAATCTATCGTATCTTCCGTACCCTGCCGTAACCTCCCTATCTACCGTATCCTTTAATATTCTACCGTACTCACTCGTCCTCGATGATATCCAGGCGGCACTCGTGCGAGATCTTCGCGATGCGACGCGCGTACACCTGCGAGGGAGGATTTAATTGGTTATTTGAATAAGAAAAATCTGGATTACAACACACTGGTAAGATACCAACTAGTCTTCACGGAACTATGATGCCGCAAGTCTACTGGTTCAGTCACGAATTCGAAAAATTCGCGCATTCTTATTCTAATTTAGGTGCAAAAAAAGAAAAAGAAAAGAAAAAAAAAGAGAAGGACGCGCACACATACAAAGGATTGAGTATAATAATTTTCAGCACTTCTGAGCTAATGTCCTTGCTTTTTAGGTTGTGGACGGCGGAGTGATTTCCTTTAAAAAAATTATATCTTTTTCCACTGCTTATCCCCGGGCACGGCCTTTTGCGGATCCCCGGAAAACTAGGACATCGAAGCTCACCACAGCGAGTTTCAGACCAGGCCAACGTGGAATTGCATTCGTAAAATTTACCGAAACTATGCGGGCGCAGCAAAGTAAACAGATTGTCAACATTCATCATATTCATTTGGATCTATTTTGTCAACAATCCTAAATCAAATTCGTGTGACACTATCTCAACATTACTAAACTGTGCGCGGCTGAAAGTCAACTGGCTTGGATTTCGAATTCAATGCTGAAACATTTAATTATTTTTTTCGAGTCAGATGTCGATTAGCACAATCGTATGTCGATTAGCACAATCGTGCATCTCCCAATCACCTGGTCACAATGGAACAGTTTTTTTTTTAGTCGTAAATGACAATACACACCAAACAAACGCAGCGTATCTCTATTCTACCCTTATTGTTCCAATATAGTACATTCTGCTGATATACAATACTGGAAAAAGTTGGAGACTCTCAGCAAGATATTCTTCCATCAACCGTACTCCAATTCCTTACCTGAATCTGTCTGAGACAGCCTGCCAATTCCTCCGCCATCTTCGCTGGACTGGCGTTCTCCTGGAAGACGAAGCACGAGAGAAGAGCTGCCACCTGAGAATATTCGTTTATTTGTTTAGCTAAATTGAGATATATTATTATCATTTCAAGAATACCGAACATGGTCTCAATATAAAAAGCAGCCAAACTCAAAGGTTGTCGTGTCGCTGAAGCGCAAAACGTGAGCTTGAAGCTATACAATTTGTTATACTACAGCAATACAAAGCAGATAAATCGAAAACGCCACACCCTCCCAGAATGTGGTTGATCGCTGAAACGTGAATGCACCCTATGATCGTCCTTGGTCGGTTGTTCGCTTATCCCGGAACTTTCTCGCTACGTTCATTCCCTATAGAAGGATCTCACTCTTCGCAAAGATCGTGCTCCGTTGTGCCACTTACCAATACTATAACATCGTATCCAACCACTATCCTGCTCTTTGAACACGTTAACAAAGAGCCACACCTACCTACTGGTCTTCCTACAGTAGCCAAGTCCAGTTCGTAGAATACCACAAATGATAAAGAACCAACCTTGTCTATCCTAGAAAGATCGTAATCCACCCTACCGTAATCCCTCCTCACCTGTGGCACATCCAACTCCTCGAATACATTGCCGAAGATCATCTCCGTGAGTAGCAGTTCGTCCGCTGCAGAGACCTCGCACGCGACACGACCCTGCAATTACATATTTTGATTTTGTGCAGCGGAGAAGCGTTAGGATATTTAGGTAATATTGCGTCCTAGAAACGCCAGGTTAGGACAAATAGGAACACGAGCGTGTGAGGTATCCCATTTCGCGTGTTTTGGTTATGTTTTTCAACAATCAGCAGAGTGATATCAGCACATTCATCGTGCATACTATCTTATTGATACTGTGCAGCATCAAATCACCGTGACACCTCATGTTTCTGATAACCACAAATATTTGATTTCGAATGATTCCCCACCTCCTACGGTACTGTAACAATTGTTCCCTAATATTTGTGTTCAAGCACAAATTATTGTACACGTGATATAGGGGAGGAGTTTCGAATAGGAGCAACGACGAGCTATCGAATCGTGAGGCCGAGTCTACTCACTAGAGTTCGTAATACGGGTCGCCGTCTCTTCATTCTTCACACTTTCTCACCGGTCAAAGAGGCGAGAGAGTGAGGGAAATGGAGAGACGGCGACCCGTATTTCGAACTCTACTACTCACATACTAAGCTCGTCACATAAACCTCCCGAGTTCCAACTACATGACCAAAGTTACAATTGTTAAGCTGGCTCAGCCTCTCCCCTTCCCCTCCGATACATGCAGGCATCTGTTCACAACCTCCTCATACCTTACTATGCCACAACACCGTAACCTCTACTACCGGATCGCCTACCGTATCCGCACTCTTTCTATCATAATCTACCGTACCTTCTGTTGAATAGCATCTCCATCACCGGCATATCCCAATCTCCTCAGCACTCTCTTTCTATTGCTCAACTCATTCAAATGGAGCAAACTCTTCACTCGTTTGAGCTCATCCCGCAGCTCCTTCAGCTCGCGAGCCGACGCTTCCTGAATTTTTTTTATTGAAATATTATTTAATTAATAAACATAATTCTAAAAAAGTGTCTAAAATGAGATTTTTATAAAAAGGCCACAGAAGAGCGACTGCACTCAAAGGAACAATGAACTACCGCTGCAGCCTCACATCACCGGTCGATCAACTGACATATTTCCATCAAGCAAGCTACCTTCATTGCTAGGCTCATCCTTCTTCTCCTAATCTATTCATGGCAAGGCCCACAATCACCAAGTTGGGTTTCCTTCCTCAGATTCTCATCATCTGTATTGTACACGTTATGGAGGTAAAATTTTTGCGCAATCTATCCTCTTTACATTACCCAACTGCTTCTGTCATTTCTCATCTATTACCAGCGATACAATCGATCACCGGGATCCACCTAGCCTCATTCTCGAACTTCTAGTGAAAATAATTGTCCTATTCATCCCCATTTCACCTATCACCAACGACCACAAAATTTAAAAATTTTCGTAAATAATATTACACAAAAGCCTCAACTACTCCATATCACTAGCTGTCGCAGCCATAAATCCCCAAATTTAACATCCCTCACCTTATCTCTAAATTCCTTGGCAATCTTCTCAAAGTCGTCCCTCTGTCGGAGTGGATGGGACGCGTGTCGCTTCTCGATATCCGCCAGCTTGTCCACTTGCGCCTAGAAAATAAACGTGAATGTAAATTCGAATATTATTTATATCGCAAACTTTTTTTCAATATTCGTTTGTGAAGGCAATGCGATGGTCCCATCTAAAACCGCGTGACTAAAGCAGATTTGTACTTTCAGGGAAACAGTAACCAACCCAGCCCAAATTCAACCTCAAATCACCAACCTTAAACGCCGCATCCGTAATCTTCTGATCCTTGACGGGGTCGAGTCCGGGCAGCACCGGATGACGGGCGAACACTTCCTGGAGATTAAGTTAATGAATTAATTATTTTAAATATTGTAAAAATGACATTTCACGACATTAATGTAAGTCGTATGAGAAGAGTAAGTCAGAGTTTGCATTGCAAATTTGTTCTGATACTTCATAGTCCCATTATTCTCACTAGTGAACGAAATACATATACTCCAACCACTCTGCAGTTCTAAGTTTCGCAGTTGCTAGAAAGCTTCAATTACAGAATGACTACAATTTGATCGTGCCCTTCCGTAAAAACATTTACCAATCGCACGTTGAACACGTTTGAACACATTTATGTTTCAAACGTTCGTCATAGCTCGAAGAGGTACGCGCACGACGATTTCTCGACCTCTCTTATCCCATACCACCACCCTATTTTTTTGGATTCTCCACTACAGTGACCTACACTAGCCTCAAATTACTGTAACCCCAATCTACCGTAACCCTCTCACCTTGACCATCCTGGCCACTTGATCCCTCGCCTCTCTACTCGTCAACTCCGTCGGCAACTTCAGACGAACGGCGGAGATGTCGTCCACGCACTCGATAGTCATTGGGACCAGCTCCCACACTGCCTGAGATTTAAATTAATTAGATTTTTAAAAAGTGTTACTAATAAAATGGTTGAGAAGAAGAAGCCGATTTCTCGCTTCAAAATTGAATCATACAGTTTGACCCATTACTGAATCAATGGTACATATATGCCCGAGACCATTGATCCTATCGAAATAGCCAAATAAAAAATCTAGTTTCCGTGCACTGCAGGTTGCGCCATGCATATTTAGGCACCTCGCTTCTATCATAACTCTGTAGAATTGTGTTTAGATGTTAGGACTTCAAGACCGATTTCCAAACAGCACATCCGAAAGCTTCGTCTATGTTTCACCAATTGTTCATCCCAAAAGCCCACTAATCTGCTCAGTGATATTGCGGATTGCTATCAGAAAAAAAACCAATAATTCCTTTCCTCACCATTACAGATTGCGAAATGGAGGATAAATCAAACCATTATCTCAAGCATACTTGTTTTATGTTTCATAAAAACGTCATCTAACTCTATCCAGTCCTGTCCCACTGTGATCGACGCAAATCAATCAATAATTCCCTCACCTTTCCACCCGGTTGGGGCGGCTTGAGCGAGCCGGCATTGAAGGATAAATCCTAGATTTTCCAAAAGCCCACAAAATCTACGTTTCATTAGCTCTTCATCTCACAATATCCCGCCCAGAGCCATACTTTCGGCAAAAAATAAATGAATAAAAGCCCCGTCACCTTTCCTCCCTGTTGTGGTGGCTTGAGCGAGCCCGGATTGGAGACGTCGGCCGCTGAGGAAGGGTCAAGGGCTATCAGCATCTGGAACATATTTGTTAAGTTTACAATTTTTATCCTGACATCAGGTAATGGCGCTCTTGGAAATAGCAATGTTAGGGACGCAAGTCAATGTCAGGTCCGTGTTTCATGAGTATCTGTTAAAGACGAAGGGATGGGAATCGATGATTTTCGGATCGCACTCTGTACAAAAAAAAACAACTAATATTCACAACGAAGATCAATTATTTTAATTTAAATGCTCACATCCAGTACGTAGACCATCTCGTGGGCGTCCTCCGGATTCACCTTGCGATGGTGTTTGATGAGCACTCCCCAGCCGAAGTCGCGCGAGCCTGTTTTGATCTGGAAGTGGGGAGAATTAGGATGGAAGAATAGCGAATCGCCGTTTCACAAATATCTGATAAATTCATGTTCGATAGCGATAACGATATGACGGTGGTATAACATAGCTGCGCGAACCCCTAGTTTCATACTTATTTCAAGAAAACGCGTTCCTGCTAAATCTAATTCCAGTCGATGAGACAGCGCAACTGAACAAACCAAAATCACTAGAACACGTCTCATAAAGTTTCATAAAGGTCTCATAAATGTCTCATAAAGTTCTGTCTCATAAAGTGTCTCATAAAGTCTCATAAAGTTTCATGTTTCATAAAGGCCCCATTCAAGGTGAACCTGATTCAGATCGAGGAGATGCATAAAATGAAAATCACACCAGCCACGAGATCTTCCGTTTCACCATCCCTCCAAGTATACGACAATTCTCTGACAGCTAATTAGTATTCGGAATACAAGCCAAAAAATCAACACTCCTCCTACAACCGTACACATTAATACGTATGCTCATTCGCAAAAAAATTAATACTTGCTCCCAACTACCGTATACCTTGAATAACCGTCCGGGATGGAGGAATGGCACGACGTACTTGATGCTCAGCACCGTCTTCCGGATCGATGCCTGAGAAAGAGAGATACCGTAATCAGCCTACCATATGCCTTGCAAGGGAATCACCAAAGTAGGTCAGTGCTGTCGACAGACGAGCAACTTCTAATATCATCTCTAAATCTGCAGCACCACTAACTTCATGAACCATACCATACACCATCCACTCTCGTTAGCCCCCTCCCCCACCCATCCTATCGTATCCTGCACAATACGGTACCTTCAACATCTCCATATTCTTCTCTCATGCCCCTATCATCATACCACATTCTCTACCGTACCCCCTAACACATAACTCAGTTCTCAATACCCCTAGTCCACTACCGTACCTTCAACATCTCCATTTGTCTCTCCATATCGAAGAATCCGGCCAGTTCCGTCTCTCCCTCGATCTTCATCGCATCAAGCTCCGCCTCCTTCGCGCGAATCTCTGAAACATATTGGCTATTAATAATATTTCGAAATTTGTTAATATGATGTTGTTGTATTTTGCACAAAAAAAAATGTTGAGAAAGAATTACTAGAACTTCAACATTGCCGAATACATATGCCAGCTTTGATGCGCGAATTCACCAGCCACGAAAAAATATTTTGTGGGTTTTTTTAAAGTATATTTATTCACGCTATCGAGTCTACCATTGCGGCAAGATATTTTTGCCAGCGGATAATCCCCCTTCGAAAGAAACCGGAATCAACAAAGATGCCCTCTATCTCGATAGGACTTAATCCACGCTTGCTCTCGCTCAAATAGTAATTGTATTTTCCAATGGGCATTGTCCCGACCATTGATGGGCTGTCATCAATCGGATGTTAACCCCACCTTGAAACTCTAGTCCTTCTTTTCAAAAATTGAAAGTCCTCCACTCACTCTCTTTTATGCCATGCTTGGTCTTTATTATTTTAGAGAAATGACTCCTCCTGCTACAATAGCTATAGCAAACCGATAAGAGCCTAACCTCACTTTGAAACCCAAGTCCTCCGTCACCAAATTCACAAATGCTCCTCCACTCACTCTCTTTTATGCCCGGGATGGCTGCGTAATTCTGGAACTGATGGAAGCTCCGCTCCAGCATGAACCTGAATTATTCAAGTTAATAATTTAGGAAAAATAAAAGTAGTAAGCAATTAATCATGTAATTAGTAAACGTACTCGGGCGTGATATCCTCGACTCTCATCAGATTCAGCACCATGTTGTAAGTGAGGCGGAATTGTGAGTTTAGCGGGTCCGTTGCGCCCTCAAAACATCAATGGTTTTTTTTCTCAACATCATCTCATAGCTACCGTATAGATGAGACAACTCATCGGAGACATTTTTCATCGAAGCTAATCTGCTGGTCGACCACAAGGCTCTCTCACCCTACCCCCTCCCCCGCTCTGGACCTACCCTCATGCTTCCACCCACTACCGTCCCCCGGCAGGGCTTACCGTAACCCCCCCCCCCCCAATTCCCCTCAGGACCCTCACCTTAACAATCTGTTTCGCTTCGTCGGAGCTGATCTGTTGGTCGACCATGAGGATGACTAAACCGCGATCGTCCTTGCCTCGTCTGAGAATATTTGTCAGTAATTGCGCTCAATACATATACAACTGCTATTAAATTGAAAAGCTATTGAAATAACCAGGCGGCACGAATCTCTGATGTGTCTAACAATAAGATCATGATAATTTATGCATCATAAACAACGATGGTTAATTTCACCATAGCGATCACGGCGTACATTGGAATCAATCCACCCTTTGGGATTTGACGCAACTACACGGCTTGAATCCCACAAGTACTATTGACAAAATCCCACTACCGTGAAACCGGAACTAATTAAAATAAAATAAAAATAAATATAAAAGCAATTAAATTAATAACTCGCTCACCGTCCCGCTCTGCCGGCCATCTGGATGTACTCGCCGGACGTGATCCATCTAGAATAATTTAATTATTAAAATAATATTATTAAATATTTCCGAGTGAGCCGATATCGTATTGAAACATCGATAGGAGTCAATCGTCAATCAACCTTGCGCACCAACAAGCCACCTACAATTTTACAAAACCACAATACCCATACAGAATTCAATGATAAATAACGATATCACTAGAGAAGACATTGCTGAATCGCCAACTGCCCTTCCCATATACCCCCTCTGCATCCGCAACTCACCATCTCCATTTTATATCCTTCTACCATACCAAGTTTTATCGTACTCCCACTACATCCATTGTTTGCATTTTCTGGCACCGTACCAATACTTTCTGGCAACGTGCAAATACCAACGTACCCCTACCGTACCTGTTATCCTTGCCGTCGAACTTCCTGGCCGAAGTGAAGAGTACCGTCCTTGCCGGCATGTTCAGTCCCATCGAGAACGTCTCCGTAGCGAAGAGTGTCTGGAAAAAAAGTGAGTTGAAGAGATTGGAGTAGGCACCGTTATGCTTCACTGCTTGTTCATACATAAGATTTATACAAATCTTTAGTGTAATTCCGGATACGCATTATCAAGAAAAAATACCATTGCGAACAGGAAAACTAAGTAAATATTATTCACAATCAGCATCATCGCCCCCCGTAGTAACTACTTTACTGGCCAGATACACCTCCCACTAATTTTCCTCATCGAACAACTTATATCACATCTTACTCTACTCACTCTGCTTGCTCCCTTCCTTACTCTCACCATCTCGATAAATTCATACTAATTACCACTTCGGGATGTAACCTTTTAGAACTGGACATAAGAACGAATCAGTTCCCGGAATCAGCAGATCTGTAAATGACGTCCACAACGATACACTTCCGACCACCCCCACTCTTGTCCACTTCTCCCTTGCTTATCAACCCCCTGCGATCGCTTTTCTTGTTAGTGAAAGTGGTAAGCGTGCAATCGAGTAGGGTACAGAACAATCGACCCCTCATGAACCACTCCATTACTTCTCTGCACCCTCCCTCCTTTCCCCTAATCTCTCATCATTCTCTGGCCACTTCATTCTCGAACGACCAGAAGCGGGTTTGTGACCCCTCCATTGTCCTTCCCTATCGGAATGCTGCTCACTTTCTAGTATAAAAGGCGCCCGTGTAAGTCGGGTAATCACAACGCTTTCTCTACTCTGCTTTTACTTTCTATTTCTCCTTTTCGAAAACATTTGTGGTAATTAACTTAATAAATTAAGCTAATTAGCCTTAACAACTCAAAGTTAAAAAGATCCCAATGTCCTTCCCCAATAATGTGTCCTCCTACAGGCCCATTGCGCTTATGTCTTGCTAAAAGTATTAATTAGCATAATTAATTAAGCTAATTAGCCCTTAATTGCAGGGCAATGACTACCAGCTCGTCCGGAGGGCACCACTTCGTGCTCGCCACCGCATCCGCAGGCATTGGTCAGTTTCGCTTTCTGATCGTCTTTGTTATACGGGGATCCCCTGTTAAGAACACTAGCATGGCACTGTGCATAACCCGGCACATTCCTGTAGCACTTGTTCAAATTCCGATATGAGCTTCCAATTCGATCTCATACGTCGTCACTTTCACAAAACATATAAAAAAAGAGCAGAAGAATCCCGCCACTTTCTGGTCTCATTCACACTTCCAAGGTCCCACCTAGCCAGAAAATCCAATCGCATCTTGAAGTGCCCGACAAAAAAAAGAAAAACCAAAAAAATGGAAACAAAGGGAACCTCCCCATTTCTGCTTCACCTCCACTACAAGGTCCCATCAAATCAGATAAATCAATCATTATCCAGAAGCGAACAAATACACAGTCACGCTTCCTAATCCCCCCTATTAGTCTTTGATCTCTTCCTTCCAGCCGTCGTGCTCTTCCTCTCCCTCATCTCCCTCCTGTCCGTCGTCGGCGACGTGAACAACATGCGCACCGAGACCATGGACGAGATGGCCGATTTCAAGGTATTTTCCATTTCCTTGTTCAGGAGGAAGTCCTCCGTGCCCCTCACATCATTTTCACGAGCTCCCTTGCAAGAAGTGTCATACTTGCTAGGAGTCATTTAGCAACGCTTCACACCGCACTTTCCTGTCACACTGACTACTCAAGCACCGAAATTAGATTCAAATTTACTATTTCCACTACTGCTATGCCTCTATACAAAAATATCGAAAAAGCAAGTGATTTCACTCAAGCACCTTTCATGTCAAGAGCTTAGTAACCAATTCAATAAAGTGCCATTTGCTAGGTCATTGTCAAACCAATTATAATCTCACAACGCGCTTTCCCGTTCCACCGTCACCTCAAACCCCACACCCACCTTCATCGTCTTCATCGTCCTACTCTTCACAATTTACAAACCCGAATGACACTTTCGTGCTTCGCGGTCATCTCAAGTCCCCCCCCCCCCCTCTTCCCTAAATACAATGTTATTCTCTCGTAGTTTGGAATATAAAAATCACGGTTGCTCAGCGTTTCGCAGTCTCATCTCCTCTCTAGCTCATCATCCACCTCAATTTGTCCTCGAAATATAGCTGAATAAAAACAATTTCATCTCCTTTTACAGCACATGGCCGAAGCAACCTGGAAGTCGCTCACCCAAGACTCGATGTTCATCCTCGGCGTGCGAGCGAGCAGAGGCGCTGGATACGCGTCCGCCGTACGTTTGCCTTTCACTTTCTCGGCTCAGACATTCATTTTGGCCTTTCAAGCATCATGTTCTTTTTCCAATCGCCATGGCCTTTTCCATCTTGGAATCTTCTTTCACATCATATGCACCCTCTAATCCTTCCTTCATTCCAGGGCGGCGGAGGCGGTGGCGGTGGATACGCCGGTGGCGCTGCCGCTGGAGGTGGTGGAGGCGGAGGAGGTGGCGGATATGCTTCGGGTGGCGGCGGAGGCGGAGGCGGCTGCAACTGCGCCGCCAAGGCCTCGGGATGCCCCGCTGGACCTCCTGGACCCCCGGGAGAGGCCGGAGAGGCTGGATGTAAGCTTCCTTTCTTCTCCTTGGTTCACATTCCGTTGGTACCAGCATAAAACCAGTTCCATTTCAGCCCCTGGCATGCCTGGTGCGCCTGGATCCGCCGGTATGTCGGGCATGGCCGCTGCGTACCCGATGATGATGGAGTGTGTCAAGTGCCCGCCCGGTCCCGCCGGTCCTCCTGGTCCCGACGGAGCGCCCGGTCCCGCGGGTCCCGCTGGTAATCCCGGACAGGATGGACAGGGCGGTGGAGCCCCGCAGGCCGGTCCGCCTGGACCTCCCGGAGACGCTGGACCCGACGGAAACCCCGGAGCGCCTGGAGCACCCGGAGGACCCGGCGCTGGAGGCATGATGATGATGGCGAACCCTGGACCCGCCGGACCGCCTGGACCTGCTGGAGGACCTGGACCCGCTGGAGCGTCCGCTTCTGGAGGTGGACCCGGCCCCGCTGGACCTCCTGGACCGCCCGGACCTCCCGGAAACAACGGACAGCCTGGAGCGCCCGGAGCCCCGGGAGACGCTGGAGCCGCTGGATCGCCTGGTTCCGATGGAGCCTACTGCCCGTGTCCGCCGCGATCTGGGGCCATGGCCGGAGGCGGAGGAGGTACAATGACCCTTCCCAGTTCCTAGGCCATCCACATAGTTATTTTCCCTTTGGTGCATTCAAGCACGACGATCTTCGAATCAGTACCGTAATCCCTCGTACCTACCGTAACCCTTTCCAGGCTACTCATCTGGAGGAGGAGGCGGAGCCGGAGCCGCAGCTGCCGGTGGCGGAGGAGGAGGTACGGTATCCATTACCGTAGTCCTAGCCACTCTGCTCCTTTATCATTGTTCGCATGTCCTTCTACACTACATACAGAAGTTGCTTCACTACTGTAATCCAATTTTCCTTTCAGGATACTCCGGAGGCGGAGGAGGAGCCGCTGCTGCCGCGCCCGCACCTTCAGGCTACTCTTCGTCGTCCGGAGGTGGAGGAGGCGGAGGTACCGTAAACTACAAAAATCCATTTGGTACCAGCCCTTACTGTATCTCTCTTTGCTTTCGCTCCAGGACCATTTGTTACCGTATCCCTCTTTGCATTCTCTTCGGGACCACCCATTACCGTATCCATTATCGTATATATTTGCAGGATACGCCTCGGGCGGTGGAGCTGCTGCCCCCGCACCTGCTGCTGCTGGAGGTGGCGGAGGTGAGCTTGTGTTAATCGATAATGCTACCGTACTCCACCTACCGTATCCATAACCTTAATCCGTTCAGGATACGCCAAGGGCGGCGGAGGAGGAGGAGGCTACAGAAAACGCACGATCGGCAATGCGGCCATCGTTGCCTAAGGATGACGTTATCATCCTTTTCCTGCTTGTGCGAACACAGCAGAGATATAGACAGACTCGAGACAATAAACGAGATTTTAGCGAGAAATCAGCTATTGGTGTTACAACATCGCAATTGGTCCGGGATCATAGAACAATAATCGCACAATGACTCAAAGCGAGGCGCTAGCCGCAATTCACCGGGGGTGAAATTGCCCTCTGTTTTCTCAATCATCCAGTCTAGGCAGCGATCGGTAATGCTGCCATTGTTACCTAAAAATGACGTCATCGACATCATCTTTCCTCCTGTGACAGCACAGCTCATTGTCAGCCATAGACAAACTTTAGACGAAGAGATTCTAGCAAATCGTTGTCATTTCGCTGTACTCATCGTTAAAAATTCAAACCAGCTACATCTCATTCAAGCAACAATCCGTCGGGTGATATTCAACATATTTTTGCTCTCATGTCAGTAGTGCCCAATTTAGACAGCGATCGGCAGCGTCGTTTGCTAAAGGGGCGATGGCGTTAGCTACCTCCTTCTCCTCCTGCCTGTGCCGGAACAACACGGGCATAGAGGAAACGATAATCGAAATTTTACAAATCAATGGTATTTTTCATACGTACGCCGCAACTATATCATCTAAACCCATCCCAGCAATCGCTCATAGCGGCATGCTAGCAGAAATTCACCGGGGTGGTGATCAGCTACCTATTTCCCCCAATTGTGGCCAGTCTAGGAAATAATTCACGTCGAGAGCAAGTTTCCTCGCGGCTCGGAACACTCACAGAACAGGCATTCGAATTCATTCCAGCGCAATTCATTTTAAAACTATATTATGATATTTTATTGGAGGACGAATTCATCTAAAATTCAAATCGACCCGCCCACAGGTCTCTTATAGCAAGCGCGAAACAGCGATCCGTATTGTCCTCATAAATTCAGTCAATTCCCCGCTTCACCTCTCGCTATAAGTAACCTTGAGCAATCCCTCTCCAAGGAGTATCTCCACCGTCTCTTTCAGGATGGGCAGCTGGCCCCTTACATTCACATTACTGCACTCTTCAGAAAATCAAACTCGCCCCTATTCTGTTTCCCTTATACCTTACCTTAAGCAATCCCCCATCAGGACAATCCTTTCCAGACAAAAATCACAAAATTACTTGATCACTAATATTCACCATGAGAAATCCCTCTTCAATATAGCCTTTTTAACAAACCAATATTCAACAGTAGGTTTAACACTGAATCTAGCCAGCATTCAGTCTGAGCATTCTGTATCTTGTGTTCACTAACCTTGAGCAGCCCCTCTCCAAAGAGGATCTCCACCGTCTCCTTCAGGATGGGCAGCAGGCCCGAGTGGTGGATGCCGATGCCGCGCTGCAGCAGCGGCAGGACCTGGAAGATGAGGAGGCATTTATGACAACAGTGAAACGTGGAACTACTGGGCAGGACCTGGTAAGGTGCAGATTGAACCTACAAACAACATCTTTCTGCTCCCATCGCGTTGTCAATTGACATTCAGTTTCACAGAGGTATATAAGGTTTTAATTATGTACCTCTGTGAAATCAACCAAAGAATCGTTCAAAGTGTTCGCATGCGCATCTATAATAACCATGAAACCGAGAACTTGCGCTGTAGGAGCAACGTTATTGCTAATTAGGAAGAGAAAACAAACAGAAATCAAACAGTCCCCTTTTCTCGGCACTCAATGTATCCACGAAACAAGAAATAATCGGGTGTGAAAAATAGGGCACCGCCCTTGCTCACCTGTCCAATCTGCGGCAGCTTCCGGTCCTCGTCCGACAGCAGGTCGACCGCGTTCTTGAATATCTCCTTCACCAGCCCTTTCTCTATGTCTGCAACGAATTTTTCAGTTGTTTATGCGTACTAAAGTGCATATTTAAACACTAGGAACTGTATCAAATAAACATAATATATTATTCATGATCAAAAATAAGGCTACATCGGCGTTTCCTCACAGACGAAATAACCTAACCAATCCGCGAAACCCGAATGCAAAAGGAGGCATTCATTTATTTGATGTTGAAGAATGATGTTTCAAGGAACTCCATCCTATTGTCATTGACCCTCGGACCCCTTTCCTAACATGCACTCGCTGCAGCACAACGTTGTCTGATGAATAGTTCCTCGCTAAAACCGCATATTTAATGTTTTTTATCCGACTCTCCAGTTTCCAAACAATTTTTGGCCACCCTGGCAGAAGAAATATCAAGCATACCCTTCCCTTACCGTTACTGAAATCTCCAAAAGCTCTAAATTTCTAACCCGGCGTGTCTAGCAATCATTACAGTTATTGAAGTCCATGTCCTTCAGGGACATGGCGTACGCCTCGCACTCCTTCCTCGAGAAGGAGAAGACCCCACGCCTTTCTTTTCTAATCCGACTGATTACCAACACCCGCCCGCATCACCGATACCTTTCCCTATGACATTTATAGTTAGCACATCTATTTCAATAGCTCCCGCTACATATTTATTGTATAAAATTGAAATTCTAAGGATAAGTTACCGTTATTGAAGTCCATGTCCTTCAGGGACATGGCGTACGCCTCGCACTCCTTCCTCGAGAAGGAGAAGATGATGCAGGGGATCATGTCACGCTCTTTTACAGTTCGAATGATCTTGACCACGTTCGCCTCGCCTGTAGGGAAATAAATACAATTATATTTGACTTAATTATTAAATTCTTAGAAGGAAAAGGATGCATGTAAACAACGACCAGCAAACACCATTCCTCTAGTAACCCCATCATGCAGCGCGAAAGTGCCTGCTCTTGTGCTCTTTAGCGACAGAAGCGCGAGGAAGCAATCAGCGTTTCTAAGCCATGGATTCTTTAGTAGTACCCTCGTAGCCCAAAACTAACTGCTAACTGTGACTGCCTCGGCAAACGAAAATACGCCAACCGGGCTCGTTTTTCTTCATAAATTAACTACCCACGCCGCATTTTTAGAATACATGGTCAGTTGATGATCGTACCTTACCGTACCCCTTCCTACCGTACCCTCAACTTACCCCCTACTTTCTATACCCTTCGTCCCCTCATGATGCCTCCTTTCGCCGCATCTCCCTGCCTACCGTACTCCTCCCCTTCTATCCTTACAGTTCCCTAACCTACCGTATACCACCTCTTCTAACTAGACGAGCATCAACGAAGCATTGAATCATTATGGAGACATTTTTTTGAGCATTTTGAAGAGCGAAAAATCTCACTCTGTCCCTTACTGCCGCCCCTCCGTCCCCGCATGATGCCTCCCTTCGCAGCATCTCCCGTTCCCGCCAGTCCGCTCATCGCCTCCGCGAACTTGTCCTCACGGAACACGCCTTGCTGATTGACCACCTGCAATTTATATTAATTAGTTAATTAATTAATTATACTTAATTACCTAATTAATTAAAATAAATATAAAAATTGGTATAGGTATCTTATGATTTGGCACCCGCCACATTCGCGCGTCAGTGTTTCTACAAATCACCACCTGGGTTTCTAAAACCGATGCGGGGTGTTGGTAATGTTGTTAACCTAACAAATAATTATTACTCCTTTCAAATTATAGTTTAAATAAAAATTAACATTATAATCATTATATTTGGCACCCGCAGCATTCGCGCATCAGGGTTACCACAAACCACTAACTCGAACTCCAAAATCAATTCCGTAAGGTTGCTCCTAAGAAACAAAAAAAAAATAATAATTAGGCCCTCTTGAAGGTACTACTTTCACATTTCGCGGTGCCTTCCTATCACTTGTTCAGCCAACTTTAATGATTTCAGTAACACTTTCTTCGAAGCATGCGCAATCTTCGTGACGTATTGACACCCTCCCCCGGTATCACTGTTTCGTACAGCTTATTCCCACCCGCTACATCGCCGTTGCGCATAGCCTTCTAATCGATGGTACACAGTGCAAGACCAATTTACGCCGCATGACGACGAGAAACAATAACAACAACAACCACACACTCCATCTCAATGCCACAAAATCGTTCACCCTTCGATAATCCTACAGTACCTCGTACACCCAACTTCACTAATCGATATCCCTACCGTACCTCATACAGCCCGCTGCCTCCCGCGGGAGAGACTACGTAACACGGGTACCAGTCCTCCTACCGTACCCTAGCTCCGTCACCAATCGATACCGTACCCCTCCCCCTACCGTACCTCGTACAGCCCGCTGCCTCCCGCGGGGAAGATGAAGTGCTGCAGGGGCGTCGGCCGGTAGTCCGTGTAGACGACGTGGCACGGCTGCGAGTGCAGCCAGCACACCCATTCTGGAAATGGAGATATCGATTGAGTTGGAATTCATGGCAAAGAAGCCCCCCTCAGCCACACTGCAAGTATTTATTGGTATATCGAGTTGTTGATCGATTAACTAATCGATAACATAGTACTACCGCACCCGGTAGACAATACCGCGAGCAATTGTATTGATTTTAACCGACGAACCCCTACATATTACAGTCTCCTCAAGCATTCAGCCTATACTGCAACCTTGGAACACGCTCCCACCGGGTGAAGCAAATTCACTATGGCCGGCCGGAAATCGCTGCCAATTAAAGCTTCGGTCACAAAAACCTTGAAGAATTAATCGACAAGTCTAATTGCAGCTCACACAGACAACATTTTATAATTTTATGAATACGCGTCAAGAGCATTAATCTCGCCTCACTCCTCTAAACTATAGAGTGCCGCTGAAACATTCGCCCTCCTTGTGAAACAAACTTGCAGATCGCAGAAGTCTACACCCCTATTCACTATCAATCGCAAACTTATTTACGAACCAAACGATAAATTACCAGCTACCGTACCCCCCCCCCCACCCAAAAACAAGAAATGGCGGGATGGCCGAGTGGTGTAAGGCGCCGCTCGTCATTCGAAGGGTACCGAGTTCAATCCCCCGCCGAGGCCAACCAAGTCTTGCTATCCCTCCGGGGTCGGCAAATTGGTAGCGACTTCGGTTGCGAGAGGTAAGGCTACCCGAGAAAGCATTGGACAGCCGGGTATGTAGTCCGTCTAACAGCTGGCCTTACCAGTGGGTCCCACCTAGCGTTGTCTTACGACGTAAAATCGCTTGACGTGGATACACCTTTACCTTTTTTTAACCTTTTTACCCCTCCCCCCCCAGACGCTACCGTACTATTTACCATGCCCGCAAACTGCTTCGCATTGGGAATGGTGGCGGAGAGGGAAACGTGATGGACGGACGAGGGAAGAAGGATGATCGTCTCCTTCCACCTACCGTACCCCATACAAAACAATGGGCCATATCATTGTATTCCCTAATGGAGCAGATAGTATTGCTGTCTCCTCACTACACTAAACCATATAGCACCGATGAAACCCGCTCTTGCCGGGTTCACAATCGCGATTGAAAATTGATAAACAAACCCCTACCGTATTTTATCTACCGTATCCCCTACCGTACCCGCAAACTGCTTCGCGTTGGGGATGGTGGCGGAGAGGAAGACGTGGTGAACGGACGAGGGAAGGAGAATGATCGTCTCCTCCCAGACCACGCCGCGTTCCTGAAGATTTATATGATTAATTTAATTTAATTAGATCTCGGTAGTTAAGAGATCGTGTATTGTAGTAACCCCAAATGGACAATTCATCGAACAATCGAAATAAGGCGAGACGGTGAAACGAGAAATCTACAACTACGAGAACGCCGCGCTCCTGATGATTAAGAAAATTAATTAAATAAGTTAAAATTAAGAACACATCAACTAATCATAGGTCGTAAATTCAAGAGATCGTAAATTGTAAGAACTCCAAATCGAAAACACATCGAACAACGCCTATCCCATCGAAATAAGGTGAGGCGGTGAAACGAGAAAACTACGACTACCTAAACGTCAGGATGATTTTAATTGATTTAATTAATTACATGTGAGTAGTTAAGAGCTCGTGAATTGTAGGAATCCCAAATTGTCATATATTCATTGAACAAAACCAATCTCATCGAAATAGGGAGAGGTGCTGAAACGGGAAAACTACGACTACGAAAACGCCGCATTCCAGACGATTGATTAGGATTCAACGAGCTGGTTAGTTAATTAATTAATCAATGATCGATAACTTATATAATATGCAATAAAAGTGGCACCGTTCCTATGACGAGGAGTTGAAACGTGAAATCTACGACTACCTCATAGCATCAATTCGATAGTTTCAGCTTGGTTGGAATATTTTATTGAATATCATCTCCTCTCTCCATTCACCCTTCTCCCTCACCAGTTAGACACCGCGAGAGAGCAGGGGAACTGAAGAGAGTCAGACAATCTACCGTCTCTCCATTTCCCCTGTTCTCTCGCCAGTTAGAAAAGGTGAGAGAACATGGAAAACGGAGAGAGTCAGTCAATCAACCGTCTCTCCATTCCTTCTGCTCTCTCGCCGGTTAGAGAAGGCGAGAGAGCATGGAAAACGGAGAGTCAGACAAATCTTCTCACCTTGTCGCGCATGTAGTGGATCTCGTCAAACACCACCCAGCCGACCTCGCGCATCATCTGTAATTTGTTTTAATTAATTTATTAATAAATATTAGGTCCAATTTTCCCAATTTTTTTTTAACATCAATCCTCCAAAATTTCACCAAAGTATATGCTAGTTGTGAAACCCTGGATCGATTGGTGAAAGTGACTTTTTAACCAAAGGAAGAGTACAACCTTCTGGAAAACACATGGATATCAGTACTTGACCTATCTGTGAAACCTCCATCTCCAGGGTGAGTGAAGTATGAAAACACGTTTCAATATCTTTAGATTGCCCTACTATGCGTCGTACAAGCCCATCGTACCTAAACGCTCGTCATCTGCAATTAATTACAACTGAGCTAATGGTGTTACTTTAAATAGCATTCTCAAAGGTTCCTCCACAGGATCAATACTGCTAAATACTATCAGGGATATGCTAGTTGTGAAACCGTGGATCGATGGGTGAACGTATATTATCGTATGAAGAACCACTACTGATTGTGAACAACTCACGGATATCACACTACATGAGCTATCCGTGAAACTACCATACCCAGCATGAGCAAAATTGTCGAATGCCGTCCTCCGTCACGTGCTGCAGTCATTTCACCAATATCTCTGCGGTATATCTCACACTATTTATCGATCACCCCCCCCCCCCCACCCTTCATGCGAGCCCCTGTACAGCATAATCGTCAGGATCACAAACTACCTCATTCATCGATCAATAACTACCGTATCCCAGCTACCGTACTCCAACTGCCGTACCTGTGACCCTCTGTACAGCATGCTCCTCAGGATCTCGGTGGTCATCACGAGACAGGAGGCGTCCGCGTTGATGGTGACGTCACCCGTCATCAGGCCGACGTCCCCGAACTCCTCCTGGAATATAAATTAAATTAATTGACCTAAATTGAAATAGATTTGGTGTTGTGATTGTAATGCAACAATTACTACGACATGCTGTAATATTGTAGTTATATTTGGACGGATATAATGCCTAAATCACTTCAGAGATCACTTTCCACGCCTAACTAAACTGCGAAGCACCAATTGTGCAAAAATTTGAATATATTTTAGTTGAATGAAAATCCTCCCGACGACTACTCCTAGCAAATGTTCCGACGAAAGAGCAAACTGCGGAGCGTCGATTCACCTTGGACCAAAACCACAATTCAGGATGTCACTCTAGCGTACCTTCAGGGACCCTTTACAAATTAAATTAAAGATATTTGTTGATGTGATTGACATGGAAAAGTACCTCCATTTATTTTTTCGAACACCGAGATGAAAGAGAAACCACTTCAGATAGCACTTCTTCCACATAACTAAACAGCGAAACACAGATTGAGCAAGTCAATAAGTTAATTATATTCTCATTGAAGGCCGAATGGAGTACAGACTAAATATAGTGCGAGTGTACACTCTAAAGCGCAAACGACGGAGCATCGATTCACTATGGATCAGAAAAAATTGCATCTCCCTAGCGTAGTCACTCCCCCCCCCCCTTCTCCGCACCGTTATTCTATATCCCTCTACTTGTTGGGAAGCAAACAAAAAAGCTTGGTTGCAGTGCTTGCGATTGAAAATACTGTGCTAACTTTTTAGCTATTATTTTCTTTTCTCATGAAAGGCTTCGGTGAACCAGTTAACTGAAAACTTCTTCCACCTAACTAAACTGCGAAGCACCGAATGCGCAAGCAAAGAATTAGACTTTTTTGTTGAACACTGACTGAATCTTACCACATATTTCTGATAGCCATCTCTCGATCTAGCAAAAAAAACCATTCCTCGATACCCCTCTACCGTGCCCCTACCGTACCTCCAACTCTGTACTTCTGGGTGGATTTTCACATTCTAGTCGCAATAAAACCAGTCCTCTATATCTAACCACCGTACCCCTCTACCATACCTCCAACTCTCTGTACTTCTGTTTGGGATCTCTTATTCCAACACTTTTAAAACATTCCTGGATACCGTCATACCGTACCTTCAGAGCCTCCCACACATTAAAACCAGTCCTCGATACCACTCTACCGTACCTCCAACTCCCTGTACTTCTGATTGGAGAGTGCCTTGATGGGCGACGTGTAGATCACACGCTGCTTGTCGCGTAGTGCCTGGGCGATCGCGTACCTGCAAGAGGAATTACTGTAATAATTGATTTGTTATCTCCAAGAGGATCAATGAATGAATTACAATCGCCCTAACGCCTCGTTTTTCATAGACACTGTAAAAACGGAGTGCTACAACTTGCGAAATGGAGAAATCACTATATCTTTCAAACACCATCGACATCACAGTTGAAAAGGGTAATTTTGGCCCTTAAAAAATCCAATGGTATGAGCTATTTTGGGTGAGAAAATCAAAAAAATTACAACGGTATGAGCCATTTTGGGTAAATTATATAAAATTTCAATCGTTTGTGCCAATTTTGAGCCAAAAATTGTCATGGTAAGAGACATTTTGAGTAAAAAAATTCCCATGGTATTACGGAAATTATGGCGAACACAATGCAGTTTCTGGTTTCACAACTATCATGTAACAACAGATTTGCACGATCGTAGATTGTACCCAATGAAAGACTCCCGCTAAGACCCACTAATAGTGATCTATTCGCACAATTAATAATACGGTAATATTTAAATGTAACTAATTAATTAATCAACTCACAGCGCGTCTACCGTATTTCCGGCGGAAGTGTGGACGGACGCCAGCACCGACTGGCTCTATGCTCTTTTCCGCACCCTCTCCACCCCTATCCCTCCACTCTCAAACCCGGCGCGACTAGACCACTCTACCGAATGCTGATATTTGGCCCAATATGGAGGGTTCTAGTGCAATATCCAAAAAAACAAACCCATGGTTCGACCCAAAAAAAGCCACTTTTTCATCATTGAAAAGTAGTTGTTTTAATTTCTCCACCAGAAAGAAACTCACAGCGCGTCTACCGTCTTTCCTGCAGAAGTGTGGGGCTAACAACTACTGATGATTTAATCATGAACTAACTTTTTTTAAACAATAAATTAATCAATTAATACAACTCACAGAGCGACTACCGTCTTTCCGGCGGAGGTGTGGGCGGACACGAGGACGGACTGGTTGTTCTCGATGCACTGTAATTAAAAAATATATAAAAAAAATAATTTACTCAAATTTAATAAATTGAAATCATGGTGCTAACACATTTGAGTTTCGTTTGTCCTATCAACTCTCTTTTTATACTCATTTGATAGTAACGCCTTGTCTTTGATCGTAACATGTTTACATGAATTTTAGTAGGCTCGTTTACGCTTCACTTGTAATATATCCCACAACATCTACCACAAAAACCAATGTACGCCCCTCAGCTCTTGGAAAAATTATCATGCTTCTCTGGAAGGATCGAAGGGGCACGGACATGCCTATCTTCCACATCCTCTTTTCTCTAGCTTCCAGTCCTGTCTCAAGCCCGGCGCGCGTCTAGCTCACCCCCCCCCCCCTCAACTCACCAGTATGGCTTCCCTTTGGAACGCGTCCAGCTGGAACGGGTACTGCTTGGCGGGCGTCGTGGACAGCTGGTTGAGCGGCGCGAAATCCACCCCGGGAGGCAGGGCGACCTGAGAATTGCTCGTTTAATTATTTAATTAATATTGTTATTACAATTATTTTTTGTGTTATTTGCATTATCTGGCAAGTGGTGAGATTGGTGTGACTTGAGCTAAAGAGGATGCAATCGCCCACAGTGCCCGAGTAACGCGATATGATTAGGTTGTGAAACAACAAAGAAAGGGGAACTGAAGCCATATATTTTAGTAGCCTTTCCAAAAATTACTATTAACGGTTTGATAACATTTATTTGATTTACGCTAACGATGAGGAAGACAACAATATCGGTCATCGTCCAATCTGACAAGATATGAATGGGTGGTGAAACGGGAAAGGTGGAACGAACCGAAGCGACATATTTTAGCAGTACTTCCCAACTAACCAGGCTTCCCGCACTATGTAGACTGATTTTATTAATGTTGTGACTGTTGTGAAGGATATATCGACCATCCTCCAACCTAACGTGACATGATTAGGTTGTGAAACGGGGAAGGCGCAAGTAACGATAACAGGACTGTTCCTTCCATGAGTGTGCTCTGACAGTTCACAACATCTCATGTCAGTTTTTTTTTACGATTCTAAAGAGCAAGAATCAGTCCCATTTCGTCTGTCAAATTGCTGTTTCACAAGTCATTCATACAGTGCTATCGTCGACTATCGATAATGGATCCTCGACACTTTCCCTATCTATTCGGCAAAATCTACTCCTCCTCCAAGAGAAGCGCCAAATTATGACTCTCATGCACCATTCCCGTTTCGCAGCCACATCATATTACGGGCATCTCTTCTACTAGCAATACCATCTTGATTAGAAGCAAAACAACTCCGATATCCCTACCATACCTCAAGGGTGCAGTTCTCCACGGTCTGGACCTCATGGATGCTTTTCCGCTCGATTCTTTTCCGTTTCACAGAGCAATCGTATTATCATATCCCTTGAGCGTTGGCTAGTCCCAATGCTGTACCTACTAGTTCCCCTTCCCATTATCGACTTATCAAAAACAAAATTATTTATACAGTGTCAGATCCCTACCGTACCTCATGGGTGCAATTCTCTCCCGTCTGGATCACATGAACCGCAACTAGGGTCTTTCTCGCTTCACAGACCAATCATAATTCTTATGAAACTGTTAGTATTAATGATCATCTGGGAGCTTGTCATAAATACAGTTATTCCTACAGTGTCAGCTATCAACCGTATTCCCTCTACCGTACCTCATGGGTGCAATTTTCCCCGGTCTGGATCTCATGGACGGTCACTCGGTTCTGCTGATCGCACTCGTCCTCCTCCTCCTCTTCTCCCTCGCCCGCACCGTCCACCACCTCGATGACGTCATCGTCGAGACTGCAAATGGATATCGATTAAATGATGCCACGTCCCCTTATTTTCGCATTTGGCAGCAACCAGGTAAACTTATTATCCTATAGCAGATCCCATCAATTGACTGAAGTATTCGATCCCGTGCAAATATAGAGCACTCCTGCAGCGCGAATATCACATGCACATTTCGCATTTCACAATGAATCCCAATCTGATTTCCTCTAACCCTCGCCCGCGCCCACCACCTCGACAACGTCATCGTCGAGACTGCAAGAGGAATGACAATATACCCACTTTGAAGCTCCGCCTCTTCCATCGTCAATCGAGTGCGTAATCGATTATATTACAGAGAAAGCCCCCATGAGAGACCAAATTTTTTGGTCTTTATACCTCAAAGTGCTCCTTCTTATGGAAAACGTTTAAAATTATTATTATTTGCGGCGGCTTCCTGTGATACACTGAGCTACTCCGTCGCGCACAATTAATAATGCACTACTGCAGCCCCAATCTCGCTAGCAAATTAAAAAAGAATCATGGTTTATAATTGAAGAGGAATAGAAAAACCGCTAACTGACTTTATTTTTTGGTTTTAAAATTAAATTATATTGATTTTTCATTGTATTGCCCCACGTGATTTCCAGTTGCACCGCTACTTAAAAATGCTTGAACGATAGCTCAAATAATCACGATTCGACAATAATTAATAAGTCAACCCCGCAGTCCCACCGTATCCCTCCCCCTCCCTACCGTATCCTCTCCCCCATATACCGTATCGCACCGCCTACCGTGCTCACCGTGGTCTCTTCGCGCTCTCATCGCCTCTCGCCATGCTCTCCAGTAGATCATTCGCCGCGGCACGCACGCGCGACAGCTTCTTGTCGGGCTGCAAATGGGGAGGGGATTACGGTTTGGACACGGTAATCGACTATCACTGTAGGATCCGGTAATCAATTGCTGCAAGAATCGGTAATCGATCCAATTGCCCATTGACTGATAACTAAGTTATTGTCTTTTTTCCTGGAGACGAGTACGAGTATCTATCACCGTCATGCTCACCCCTCGCAATTCATAGACACAGTGAAACGGCAGTGTTACGATTTGTGAAATCCTAGGGAAGCGCGTTATTTGACGCGCTTCCTCTGTTTTCTACAGGCAGGGTTCGTTTCTCCCATGCAGCGCATTACAATCGTCACTTTGTACTTTCCCGCTTCACCACATTATCAAATATCTGCTAATTCTACCAGTTGCAATCGTAGCCCTGGTTTCGCCTAAACTTTAATTTGCGATCTTGCAAATAAAGCTCCCAAAGATGAATTTCGTTTAGCAATCGATTGCATAGATCATACATCGATACCATAGCACCCCCCCCCCCTCCCTTTCCCTCCATCCTTTTCTAGTTGTCTATCCATCTTGTTCACCTCTTCCTACCAGCCGCGTCCCTTTATCACCTCGCTATCCTAGGCAATCGATACGAGGGGCATACAGGGACCATTCTCACTCGAATCAGAATCACGACCGTACTCGACTATCCTTCTCCCTAGCTTCCAGAAATGATACCGTATCCGTTCTTTAAACTCCCTCTCCTCTATCAATCCTCTCCACTTTCACTCCTTTTCTCTAACCCAGCTGGTCTAGAACGCTAATTCTGTCAATAAAGATGTGAGCGACTGCCAACCCATTTCAATACTTTCGCCCCAGTAAACTTGTGTTTCATGTATTCATCATAAGTTTCAAGTCTCCCATACCTGCCCCTCTTCCTCCAGATTTCCTGCACCAATTTCAATAATATCGTCCCAGTTAACTTTGTGTTTCACGCACTCAATACAAGTTTCAGGAATCCCTCACCTGTCCCTCTTCCTCCAGGTTCTCCACCTCCTCCAACTCCACATTGTCGTCTCCCTCGAACGCGTCGAATAGATCGTCCATCTAATTATTTATTTTAATTAATTACTTTTTATTCAGTTTTCGGGTGTATCTCATGCAAACGTTGGGCGAAAAGTGAGCCTCTTGTGCGACGAGAGTGCTTAGCGAGAGCGAGCACTTTCGAAAGTCGACGAAAGGCTCTAGCCCCGCTCCTTTCTCGCCTGTGCGTGTTTCGAATCTCTAATTTTCGAATATCTACGAAATCAATTTCAAATTATTACTGATTTATGTAATTTTATATTAAAATCAATATAAAATATATCAAAAATATCCAAACCGTGCCGAAACGGAGTCATTTGTTGCTGACAGCGCAGACAGAAAATCGATAAATCTTTTATTCACAAACGTATACAACTTGAGAAATATCAGCTATCGTTTGATGGTAAGCTAATGCTACACAATACCGTAACCAGAGTCACCTACAGTCATCAACAAAAGCCTGGAGCAACCATTCGAGAAAGTTAATGTTTTCTGTATCGAATCCCAGAATGGAGGCTGTTCCAGAGGTCAACGGTATACGGTAGCAACAAAATAGGAAATCACACACCACGGCACCACAGTAAACCACACCACATCACTACGCACACACACACACACAATCGATCACAACCAGCTAGAGAAGAGCTACTGATGCGAAGCTACCGTAGGCACAATGGGGGCAATACCGGACTAAATATACTCTCTGTACTTTCTCTATGGGTCTAAATATGCTCTTAGTCTGTGGCCTAATATCCGAGAATTTGTATATCTCAGATATCTCTAAATATAAAGGGGGGGGGGGGGGGGCAATATACTCGCTAACGAAAAGCTAGGAGGCAATGTGTATGGCAACTGTACGGGAACACAAGTTACAATGGGGAGGAGCGGACTAGAAAGGGGGCGGGGCTACTACGGTATCGATCGATTGTCGATCGATGAGATGGCCGTCGTCTTAGAGCTTCTTGAGGACGTCATCGAGCAGGGACGAGGCGCCGATACGGAACAGCGACGGGTTCAGCCACTCCTTACCCAGTACCTGAAGCAAATAACTTGCTCGTGTTTTATGTGTTATTTTGTATCCACCGGTACTACAAGGAAACGTATGAGTCCCATTTCTTGATGGTTAGGTTTCCTAGATACCGTCTAGTTACTAGTTAAGCTGCCTTGTGGAGAAAGTTCATTTGCGCGATACTAGGAAGTTTTGGGATGCATCTGTACTTTGAGTTTGGTTGCACACACACTTCGGCGATAATATGAATACGTTGTGGAAAACCAAACTATAAAGATAACTAGGCATGTTGTAGCTGCGCCAGTATCTCAAAAAGGTTATCGCAATATTCAGACAATGGTAACTCTTCGAGAGAATAAACAAATAAAGTTCACAATCAATAGGAAAGTTCGCGCTGCAGCACTACTTTAACCACCATGAAAGAATCCTCGCTCGGTTTCTTATCGGTTCTTGTCTTACGAATTAAATAATATTAATAACAATAAATAATCATTTTTACCGTACCTTCTCCACTAGGCAAGTTCACTAGTGTCTTTAAAAAAACAATTAACTAGGCAACTTCGCGCTTCCGCACTACTTTAACCATCAAGAACTGATGCTCATACGTTAGCTTTGAGAGACTATAGATTTATAAAATAACAAATAAATAGCACAAAACACACCTTCTCCGCCAGGCAACTTCACTAGTAACTAGATAGTAACCAGGAAACTTTGCGCTGCAGCACTACTTTAACCTCCAAGAAAGACCCTTCGCACGATTTCTTGTTCTTACAAAATAAATAATATTAATAAGAATTAATAATCATTTTTATCCTACCTTCTCTACCAGGCAACTTCACTAGCAAAATCTCAAAACTACTAACTAGGTAACTTCGTGCTGCGCCACTACTTCAACCCTCAACAAACCAACTTTACACGATTTCTTGTAGAAAGCTCTGTGTCAAAAATTAATATTATTAATAAATAGCTATTTTAATCGTACTTTCTCCACCAGGCAACTTCACTAGTAACTAGATAGTAACCAGGAAACTTTGCGCTGCAGCACTACTTTTAACCCTCAAGAATGGAGATTCGCACAGTTTTTGGCAGGGAGTAGAAGAAAACAATTAAATATATAAACCGTACCTTCTCCACGAGGGCGACGTAGGTGAGAGCCTCGGTGGCGGTCTTGATGCCGCCCGCGGGCTTGAAACCGACCTACAACGGGGATAATTAGTAATTCAAGAGGGTTAAATATCGCGGTCTCTCGATTTCACACACTCTCTAATATTTTCCTCATCGGTAAGCTCAATGTTTGCACTAGTAGTTACTTGCTTCAGAGGTCTTAGTCAGTCGGAGAAGATAGCGTGAAAAATGAGCAATTTCAATGTTGTGCAACTTGCGAGTTTCTGGTTACTGAGTGTTCTTACATATACAAAGCTGCAAAATACACAGTGCGATCCTCCAAACCGTTCTAACAAAAAATAAAAATTAAAAATGTCTGAAATCTAAATATTTTTAACGAGAATTTTCGGGAGACTCGAGTTACAGCCTGCATTCATCTACCAACGTTGGAACGGAAGGCCAATGTGCTTCTGACATCCCTCGATAATGTTTAATTAATAGTAGTTGTACTCGATTGCAATTGTGAGGAAAGAAACACAACAACAAACAACAACAACAAATCTCACCTTCTTGCCGGTGAGCTGGTGCCATCTCTTGATCGCAGACAGCATCACGAACGAGACCTGCAATGGGAGAGGATTAATCAAGGAGTGGGGGAATAAATCGCATCCTTGATTTTGTCCCACCTATTTTTATGAAGTAAGCAACCGAAATATTTGCGCTTCGAGCTCGGTATTACCATTATTGGAAGGCAACCTATTTAACTTCATTTAGTCATGGACCAGGCACATTCATGTTTGCAGCATGGGATAGAACCAACCTTGCCTCACCACTTCAATTTGTTCTGTGCATATCGTCAATAAAAACCTACTATTATTCCTAAGCCTGAATTCTGGTAAAGATAAATAACAATAACAACAATAACAACAACATCAACACTTAACCTCGATGGTCGCATTCACCGTCTCCTTTCCCGTGGAGGTCTTGATGAAGTCGGAGCCGGCCAGAATCGACGCCCATGATGCCTGCGATCAATCTCTTTTTGGATTCATACTCAAATTTCAATCTATTTCACTCATGGCAATTCAGCGTTTCATCTTATCTACAAGATGAAGAGACTCTGTGGTCTCAGATTCTGGTGAGCATTTCAGTTTCATACCCTATAAAAACGAATGACCCCCCTCCCCTTCCTTTCCCTGTACGCACTAGAGCTTCCCTACTATGTCAATTCCGTGGCTAGGGATCATGCAAAATTGAGACATCTTGTTCACTTTGTACAACCCATGCAGTTTAATCCATTGGTCATGAGAAACGGTAGCAATTAGGTTCAAATGTTGAAACCCCTACTCACATTGTACACATTGTTCAGAGACTTCAGCTCCCCAGTCGTCCCCCTACCCGCTTGCCCACTGTATTCCAACCCCTTCGGCGAGAGATGACGTGAAATCGAGAGAGAGTCTCACCTTGTACACGTTGTTCAGCGACTTCAACTCGCCCGTCGCCAGAATGGTCTTGAGATGGGCGGACCCGCAAGCGGACTTCATCGCGCGCACCTCGTTGTACACCGCTGCAAAATTATTGACTTTTTTTTTATTGAAATTATTAAATCTATGAAAAATATACAAGTAACATTCAGGTTCGGACCATTTATGAATCGACATGGAGCAGCCTCTTAGTGATAGAATGTGTGATTGATAGAAAAATCTATACTGTGACTTGCTAGCAAACGTTCAGTTTCATTATCTTAACAAAATCCCAAAATTTATTCGAGCAACTGATGAAGGATATGCGAAAAAATCACTAATTGTACGTCTATCACCGCAGATATATTTATTTCCATCTAGCTTGCCCCTGCATGAAGCATTCCTGTTTCCATCAAGGTAATAGTATCAAGTACCAAGTGTCTTTTCTACTACCAAGGTACCAAGTGGGAATAATGGTAGAATCGTTGCTCTCACAAAAAGACAGGTAAAACAACTATCGACCTACTAATAGCTTTTCCATTTCACAATCTTATTAAGAGAGATTATCTTACCAAATCGCAAACTCTTTGAGTAGCTGATTAAGCCTTCATGGTTCACATTCAGAAATAATTTTTTACCAACTACTACATCTAACCCGGTACATCTAACCCGGTACATCTATGTTTCACTCACTGGTCCAGTCATCATCCAGGGCAGCGGCTCTGTTGATGACGATGTCGATCTCCGTCGCTCCATCGGCAACGGCCAACTCGATCTCGAGCAGACGAGACTCCAGACGGTACTGGCCCGATGGGAAGCCCGCGGCGACTGAAATATGTCTTTTTTCTTCCACAATAATGGTCAAATTGGGAGTTTCCAATTCACCATCCCGTGTATTCATAGGGAGGGCTCCCTTGTAGTCTAACGTTAAAAGGCAAATCACTATTTTATGATTAGAATTGCTCTTTCATTCTTTATTCCAGCATAATTTTGATAAAGATTGAATCGAACCTATTAAATCATAGAACAATGCTCTGCTTTGCCCTATCAAATATGGTTGCCGACAAAAAAGTTGCTCTAACGAATCAAGGTCACTGAGTGATATCTTCGCCAATGATACGACCCGTAGCTGGTCAAAGTCCGCGGTGATCAGTGATAAGGGGCTAAGATTTGTTATCACTGCGACACTAACAAGATGAGAAAAATGACGTAAAGAGGATTAAAATTGCAAAAATGAAGAATGAAATTACCCGAAGCGATGTTCAGTTTGTAGCCCTTCTTCTTCATATGGGCCTTGACGTCCGCGACGCGAGCCGGATAGACGCAAACGGCGCCGCACTTGACTGCTGCGTCCTTAAATTAACATGAAATATAAGTAAATATGAAATATAGTCCTATTTCAACCATCTTTTACTTGAAATTCACAACATATAGTAGAAAAGACGTCTTTACAGCACTTTTTTCACCAAAAATACCTTGGCGTACGGCGCGACAGCCCTGTCGAGGAGTGCCGTGACGCGGTCCTTGGTGTCATCGCCGGCCAGCGTCGTCAGATCGATGTAGCCGATGACCTTCAGCAGCTCTTCCTTCTGAAAATATTCGAATAAGTGCCGAGTGGCCTCGCCAAAGTTAGGCTCAAACCCCTGCACAACCACGCTAAGGAGCAAGGCTTTGAAAAAAATGCAGTGGAACCTAGGCTTTTTATGTTGTGCCCTGCAAGTTCAAAAGTTGGGAAGGGGTGGAAAACGCTGATTCGAATAGAAAATCAGTTTTTCGCTCGGTTTTTCACGGACTTTTGCGTAATAAGCATATTGCTTACGCTGGTGACGAGCTCCTTGGCGCGCTTCTCCGCCTCCTCCGTGACCTTAGTGATCTCCTGCGAGTCGAAATCGCGAGATACTTCGCGCTCGAAATCGGCCAGATCGAAGCGCTGCTGGTAGTCGCGGAAGAAGGAGAGGAAAGATCCAACCATCGACACCATCGCGTACCCTGCAGTTGTGCCGTGTTCAGGAGAAGATTACACGAGAAAACAAGAAGCGTGAAGGCTCAAAATATCGATAAAACGCTAAAAATGTGCAAAAATAGAGTTCAAATTGTGTGCTCAAATTACTGTAACCGACATTCACGAAATTTCACCAAATAAGGATTTACACATGATCGAGTAGAGACTACGGTATCGTAATACAAACTGATTTTAAAAGTTGTTGCACATTTTTTTAAAATGTAATTAAGTATATTGAAATAATTAATTTTGAGGCAGATGCACATTCAACACGTTAAACTGCACATATAATTCGTTGTGACTTTCGCTAGAAATAATATCAAATTGTGTGTGGTCATTGTGTAATGATTACGGTAGTGCATTGTGAGTTTCGTCATTTGGAGTCCGTTTTTCTTGTTCGAATCGTCATCAGCCACTTGAATCGATTGTACGACTATTTTTATGGACTTCTTTTATTTATTAGAGCTCCAAAATCACGCCCATTCCAGGTCGGGTCGGTAGTCGTGCATAGTCGTTACATGACGGGTTACTAACGCTAATAATAGTGAGTTTTCATTCCCGATTTCTCAAAGGGTCACGGTGTCAGTCGAAGCCAGTCACCGCAAAGACAATGATTCTGTGATATTCATGATAAGAATGGCGATCTAGTTATGGATCGATACGCATACCGTTGTATTTAGTTTACACATTCCATTTCCAGACAATGTCTTCCACTAAGCCTCTCCCAATGCACGGAGACGGCGGATCTCAGTTTGAGATCTTCACCGTAGTTCTTATACCCGCCGTCGGAATCCTACTAAGGTTGGGTTTCTTCCATTGTTTCCGTTTACTGATGCACTGTCCGCCTTCATCAATCGATTCGCTTGCAGGAATCTATTTCTACCTTGGATTACACACGGCAAGCGGTTCCCTTCGAATGGTCGTTTATATTGGTAAGAACCCTGCCACGCTCCCTGGTGATCAATCCTAATTTGTAGGATCAAATTTCTCGTCGATTTTATCTTCATCGTTGCTCCTACGCTGCTAGTGCAGACCGTGCTAGCGGACTCGGTCGGATTCGTGCACTTGATAATGGTGAGATATTTAGCGCCGCATTTATTCCGTTAATAAAAATAATTATATATTCGAAGATTTGAAATTGTGTATTAGTCAAATCGTCTCTTGCCTCGTAAATAGTGCTTGTCATGAGCCCAGATTAGTACCTTCGTATAGTAGCCGCAAGGGCGCGTGCCCTTGGCAACAAGGAATCCGCCATTTACGGGATTAATGTAGGGGGTGGATTTAAAGGTCTTCCTACGAGATGATGGTGGGTGCACTACGATTGGTTTGAATCTCAGTTTGAGATTAGAGGAGAGACCAGAGAGTGCAAATATGAAATTGAAAGGAAAACTATGAAGAATGGAACATGTGGTTAATTGAAATATAATATACTTAATGTACATATAACTGGCAATACATCTGCTTTATATGTAGTTGTCATGTAGATTATCATCAACAATTTTCTTCTTGCGATGCTATACACGACATTACTTATTGAACTAAATGGATCTGTAATTAATTAATAATAATTACAGTTCTCCGTCATCGCTCTTCTCCTCGTGTTCATGCTCGTCGAACAGGCCATGGTCGTTAAGGTTAATTAATTAATTATTCTAATTAGCTTAATAATTAACTAATTAAATCAATTTCAGGACGGCGCCACAGCCCGCCACATCCTCAACAAGATCATAGAAGAGCACCACGCGCCCACCACCTTCCTCACCTACTTTAGGTACTTTTTTGAGACATTCTTCGGCGCTCAATAGATCTGCGTCCCATGAGAAGACTTATCACTAACATACATGTAAGCACTGACCCCTGTTCAAACTCCTTCGACTCCGGCGCGTTTATCTATAGTAGTTCCCATTCTGCTATCGAACCTCGTAAGCGGGGCAATATGTACATACATTCCCAATTGTTACGCATATGTTCCTTGTTGAAAGTGGTGCAGAGTGTATATTCCCAATTGTTGCAGATCCGCCATCTTCATTCTCGTCGCTATCGCAGTGCTGGGCGTCGACTTTGCGATCTTTCCGCGACGCTTCGCCAAGACCGAAACAGTTTGTATTTTTGTTGTTGTCGGTGGGGTATCGATAATGCATCCTGCGGTGCATTATCGATACCCCACCGACACTTATGATACGTTGACCATGAAACGTGAAATCTTCTTCACACAATTTCGTATTTTTTTCAATTGTTTGTTTGTTTTCCAAGAGAAAGATATGATGAAAAAATCTCCTCGAAACATCTACGCACTGCTTTTATTTCATGTTACGAGTACAACGTCGATTGAATAATCGATCCATAGACTATTCAATCAATCATCAGGTCGGTCACTCCCTGATGGACGTGGGCGTGGCAGCATTCATCGCGGCGAACGGCCTCGTACCGCCGCTGAAGACGAGCTCGAGGAAAGAGGAAGGGGAGAGGAAGAGGGCGAGGTGAGAGAGACTGTTTGCTGGGCTAATCTAGGCTCTCTGTATCTCTAACGCTGCATAATTGGTGATAATGAATATTCTACTTTGAGTGGGCAGATTGCTACTTCAATGAAATCTAGTGCTATTGTAGGGACAGTGAAGCTTGCGTTCAATGGTATTTTAATTGATTTTATTTACACTGGACGCAGCAATACAATTACTATCCCCACGAAGTGAAGGCGGTTTCTAGAACTGTTGAAACAGCTATCTAGAGAGTATTTTTGTGATTATCTGATAATGCATTGTTGTTACGCGGCATCACCACTGCGGCCACCACTTTTATTTTGATTTTTATATTACCCCTCGCTCGATCATTAACCGCAGTACGTAGACGCTCATTGTTAGGTAGCGTTCATGAAACGCGAGTGAACCTCGATAGATGACCAGTGAAAACCTAAACACAAACACAACTATTATCTGAACGGAACAGTAAAACTAAAGTAAAATCAATAAATCGATATCCCTTTCAGTCGCCGCTTCTCGTTGATTTACTCGTCGACGCTGCTGCTGGTCGGGCTGGGCATCGTGCGGACGATCGTCCTGTCGATACTGGGGTATCCCTATCAGGTACGGTAGAGGACCCCATTGATTAGTATCTTGTTGAATGATCTGATATGAGCTTGTTTACTTGGCATTAGATCGTAGCCCTCTCGATACTCGGGTACCCCTATCAGGTACGGTATTCTGGGGTGGGGGGATATGGTAGATAGAAGGGAGCACCGTGCTGAGTTTCCTTGTCAATGAGCCGTGATCAGTTGTTAGCGGTTGTTAGTTCATAGTTTTGGGAATTGCTGTGGTGTTGATCAATCTTTTCGTGAGTAACCGCCTTGAATAGAATCAGTGAAACCTCATTCTGACAGTTTTGAAATCATGCCAGTAATTCCCAATCTCGCAGGTCTCCGAGTACGGCATCCACTGGAACTTCTTCTACACGCTCGCCGTCGTCAATGTGGGTTATATTTTTTTAATATTTTAAATATTTTGTTTTTATTTTATTTGCTTGGTTGATTTGCGATTCGCTGTGTCTGTATTATACCGTTGCTCATGCATCGTACAATTGAAGAAACTTGGTTGATCGATAGACTATGTATATTTTTGAGTGTAAATGACCGGGATGGTTTGGGGCTCTCTGTGTTGATGTTGTTTCTCGGATAGGTTTAGATGATATGCGATCGAACCTTACTTTCGACAACTTATAACTTTCCTCTGACTACTCCAGATTTCACTCATTTCGTATTTTGAACAACTTGGCTGGTTTAGGGTTTACACTGGGAATAGATACTCTCGGCTCGTCGTAAACACAGTTCGTCCTCTGATTCTGATAGAAAAAAATCTCAAATTTTTGCCAGCTTTTCATGGTTGATATAGGTTACAGTTTGTTCCTACAATATTTCATATGCTGATTCTTCCTTGGCTGTACTTGTTTTCACTATTGCCCCAATAACCCTTTCCAATTCCAGCTGGTGACCTACCTGCTGCCGTCGCAGTTCACGCTGATCACGGCGACAATTTTCGCTGCCGTCCACCAGACAGCACTGTCCAATGGGGTGCAGGTGAGCGTCACACTTGGGAAGAGGGTGGGTGCTAGAAGCGCCGGGTTAGAAATATCAGAAGAGGTGCAAGTAGGGACACTGGCGAGAGGGTCTGAGTGTTATCAAATTGTTCCTTAGCGAAGGTAAAGGGGATTCTTCTTGGAATATTACGTGCTTGAGGCCGACCGATGACTATACCGTTTCATGCATTTACCAAATGCGAATGATCCCGAATTTTGATAATGTCGTGTGTACACCGTCTTTAGAATTTATAAATTATAGTGTAATTGATGATTATTCGATAATTCTATTTGACAGGCGTGGGTGCTGGACGAGACGGCGCCGCGCGACTCGTTCCTCGAGGCGAACCGGGAGGGCATCTGCTCGCTGGCAGGTGAGGAACATGGAAGAATCTGTTAGGGAGAGAGAAGAGGGGGGGGGGGGGTGTTCAAGACACGCCGGGCTAGAGATATAGAGAGCTAGGACGTGCGGGACCATCAGAGCAAATGTTGGGGAAGAATGTTTTTTTAAAACTTTTTCCCGTTTCAATTTGTGCAACGACAAAAGGTAGATTCGTGCCGCGTGCACATTTCATATCCATGAACATTGGTGGAGCGGCGATTTTATGAAGTTGCCTAGAACCACTACTTGTTGCGATTTAGAACCCGGCAGATCTCGGTTGTGACACGATTATACAATTCCATTGACTTTATGCAAACTAGCAGTCCACGATACTCGATTGACCTCTGAGTCAATGAGCAGGGAGCAGCTTAGAGTGCTTGTGAGGTGTTGTGATTACCAAGTGTGGTAAGGTGTAATAGGACGAGGGCATGAATTATTATAAGTTTATTACGACAATGATAAATGAGAGGGAAGGGAAGGATGGATGGGATTGGACAGCACGTCGTCCGTGGATGAGATCCTGGGGATCTATGAATGGAAACGGACTTGGCCCTTGATGGATGTGACTCGCTCTTGGGCGAGGGGTGTCTCAGTGGATGATTCCGTGGTGGAATGAAGTGGGGAGAGAGCGCGAGGCCAGGGGAGGGAAAATCCAAAAAATAAAGCGCGCACATGGTGTACGGTAGAAGTCGTGGTGAGAGTGCATAGACAGACCCTGATGGTGTTTGAATTCTGGCATGATGCCAGGGGGGAATATTGGACATGTGTGATTTAGGTAGAAATCATCATATAAAAGTGATTATTTGGTGTATTGATTGATAATTGGGTTACGAATTATGATGTAATTCGGTATTTAGAATAGAAAGGGTATGTACACAACTGTATGCGCGTAATCGTGACGTGGGACGACCACTAACACGTCGTGTTACAGTAGTTGCACAGGAAGGGAATGGAAATGATTGTAATGGAAAAGGGTAGCATTTGTGAAAGTTGCTACTGACTTCTCCTGTGTTGATCCATCTGCCGTTCTTCCCTCTAGAAAGCAATAACATATCTGGAGCAATGATCTCGTAGATCATCCTCGTATTCTTGCAGGCTACATCGCGATCTACTACTACTCGCGCGCGATGGGCCGCTTCATCGCCAAGACTGGTGGGTTAATGTTTCAAATTATTTTTCTATCATCCGATGATGACGAATCAATGTGACCCCTCCCGCCCCTCACTTCTATCCTGTCCACGCAGCACACACTCACCGGGTGTGGTGATAGGCACACTGTCCCGTTTCATTTGCCCCCCCCCCCCCCCTGTCCGTCCCCGCTTTGGACTCTATCTGGGATTAACGTTTTTGTGTTGAGAAATTTGTGTTGGAAATGCAGTGCTACATCGGTGATTTTGGGTGGCGGAATTTTAAAGGTTGCAAGTTTGGGATATTCGTGTTTCACCAGGCGGTCGAAAGATGTTGATTCGTTCTCTATTCAGTGTTATCTTGAATTGATTTCTAATTAAAAAGACAAACACTTTTCAACAAAGGATGCTCCACATTCATTTTACTTCCTGGTCACTGTTCTTCCGAACTGGTCTAATGCTTACGATTAGTTTTCTAATGAAACTTGGGGTGATGGAGAGGTTGAACTATTATTCGTGTTCTTTTGTTTATCTGTCCTAGTTTTCGCTGCCCTTTTCGGCTTATGGCTCCCCAAAATTCCTCCTGTTGTTCCTTTTGTTCCTTCATTTTCATTACCAACTGGGAATGTTTATTGGTCTACCCTTGACAGCCAGAAGCCGTAAAAGTGTGCGCGTTTTCCGTTTCCGTTTCTTCTTTCCGTTGCACTAACCCACCCCCCGGGGGCACTCCCGTTCTCATCTTGCAGCTCTGGCAGGCCTGCGCGTGCGCTCGTGGTCCGCCGCCGTGCTGCACATGCTGCTGCTGTGCGGCATCTTTGCTGCAGCCCAACTGGCTGCAGAAGCGGCGCTGGGCCCGCCCAGCCGACGACTCGTCAACCTGCCGTACATACTGGCCATGGTGAGTGAGTGAGGGTACGGTAGCGGGGCAGCGAACAAGAAATGATTTAATTTAGTTGAAGGTGCTGTAGTGCTAGTGAAAGCGATAGTGGATTGTGGATTGCGGTAGCTTGATATCAATCGATTATTGGTAGAACGATAACATTTGTTCGGAAGATGTGACGATAGACATGGCTAATCGATTAATGGTTGAATTACGGTTGCTTGGGATGAATCGAAAGTTGATTGGAGTACGGTAGTCAAGGCTAATCGATAACTGACTTTTCATCCCCTCAGATCTCGATGGAGTGCTACCTGCTCGCGGGCTGCATCGGCGTGCAGACCATCTCGTACATCATCTGGGCGGCGCGCGTGCCGCACTTTGGATCGGGTCAGTGCTTATCTAGATGTGGTGTTGATGAAACGAGAAGTAGCCGGGTTGATGAAGCAGAAAGTAAGAAAAGACACATCAGGTAATGAGGGTGCCGCACTTTGGATTGGGTCAGTACTCATCTAGTTGTAATGTTGATGAAACAGAAAGTTGGCGAGTTGAGAGAGGGCAGTAAGTTTCTCCGGCTTTTTGTTGATATGGGGCATTTGGGCAGTGAGAGTTTTTTTGTTTACAATGGGTGAAACGGAGAAATTGGAGAATCCATTTGTCCAAGAACTTGGCCGATGCGCGAAACGCGAGTGTGCTAGGCTAGAAAATGTAAGAAGCGGAGGTAAATCGGGTTGGAATGGGTTTTCATCCACAACGAGCTTTCACTATTCATTCATTTATCCTGATTCAAGGCATATTGCCTGCAGGGGGAAACACCATGATGGAGGGGATTGGGTTCTTCGTACTTAGTGACAATGGGTCAAGGGATGGTTCCTTCTTAGCTTGTCTCTTCTTAGCTTTTGTTGTCGATCGTCCGTTGCGTTGAGTCGATAGAGCTTTCTCTATATTGATGCCCTGCGAGCAGTGCGCCTGTTGATAGACTAACGAAGCAGAAATGTGCGGGTTGTTCGATTGTGTCATCTGGTTGGAGAGGGTACCGCACTTCGAATGGGGTTTAATATTTGAGGGATTTTTACACAGTCAGCCTGCCGAGGATTGGTCCAACCCACTTCTCTATGAAGTGATGAACATGCGAAGCGCGGGTGTGCTAGGTTAGAACATGTTCAAAGGCTGCCGGCTGAATACATGTGTTTTCTAGTGGGCAACATTTGAATTGAACATGATGCTTGTTTCGTATTTTTAATTAATTAAATAAATATTATTATTTGCAGAAGAGAATCCGTTCGCGACGAGCGAGCCGTGCCTGATGACAGCACTGAACAAGCACCCCCTGCTGTTCTTCCTCGTATCGAATGTGACGACCGGTGAGTGAATCCTACTATCGCCGGGTTTCATTGGTGACAATGTTGTTCACTGTTGTCTGTTCATCCTGTTCATCCTCGTTCATCCTGTTCAACTGTTCATCCTCGTCAGAAATGTGAATACCGGCAAGTTTTGCGAACTAGACTATTTGCGGTTGCACCTTTCTGATACAATGAGTAGAGATGACAGTCTACAGTGTGCCAAAGATATGGATGTTAAATAGTATCATTATTCTTGTTCACGTGAGCAGGTGTGTGTATGAGCAGGTGTTTCGAAAACCATCTGATCTTCTATAATTATGCGCAATGTAACGGCCCGCAAGTTTTTGTACACTCATCAATTTTCGGTTTCACCATTCTGATACAAGCGGTTGATATAGAAATCCGCAGTATTTCATCCATTTCTATTGCAAAAATTTACACTCGCTTCATTCTTCGAAATCTGAAACACGCTGAACTTCTCTCCACGATGCTTTGTGGTTTCACGGGTGCATGAGGAGGAGGATTACATGAGGAGGATGCAAGAGCTCATAGCAATAGTCTCTTTGCCGAGTCGATTAAAAATAAAGTAACATCTAAGTGAGCCCCTTCCTTATTCAGGCGTCGTCAACATCTCGATTCGTGCCCTTGACCTCGAGTCGTGGTCCCTTGGCCCGCCCGTGGCGCTCTGCCTGCTGTTCGCGCACATGCTCGCCGCTACCGCCGTGCCGATCTTCCTGTGCGCCAAGAAGAAGCAGTGAAGGCGCACGTGCGGTGTCGTCGCGTTGCGTCGTTGCGTCTTTCCTCTCTGCACTAATTTATGCAATTATTGATTCCGTGTTTCGCGTGCTCATAGAGCTAATTATTACTTTTTTTCCCGCACACCCCTGTTGTAAATATAATGTTACTCGCAATGTTTTCCCCCGTCCGTCGTTGATCTCCTAGTCAGCCGTAATGCCGATTTTTTTTGTGATTTCTGTTAATATTATTGATCTTTGATCTTCTGGATCCAATCAAGCCGTTCGAGTGAAGTGCAAAAAATCTAAAATCATAGTAGTAGTTAGATGCTCCCTGTAATTTGGATATACCTCGCTAACCTCCCGCTACAGGCAAAGCCCCCATGCTCCAGTTTCCCCTCTTTCATTTCATTTACCCTGCGAGTCTAACGGACGAGATAGCGTGTGAAATGGAGAGAGTCCTTCTCCCAAAGAGGTAGATCACTAACCCCCTCCTCCCCCTGGCAGCCCCACTTCCCTAATCGATAGGTGGAGTGTGAGTCCCCGGTCGAAGCGCTTGACCTGTGGCCCCGCCCACTTTTCGATCTTTTTGAATTTAAACGGCCTCTTTGGCAGCCCTTTCCCCGACAATTTAAGCGCCCAGCCTACATTAGGCCCCCCCTCCCATTATCCTCATTCTGGGTATTTTCCTCGTAGAGTAAAGCCCGTCCCCTCCTCACCTACCCTGCCCTCCCTCTTGTGTATCCGTCGTTTACCCGTGGTGTGCAGTGTATTTGAATTCGCCCCCTCCCTTTTCAGTCGTTTCCCAGCCCCATTTCCCTTCCCTTTTCCTCAATCGTACAGAGTCTATGGGTGTAATTTATCGGTTGTTTCTCGCCCCCTTTTTTGTGCATGCGATTCTTTCATAGAGAGTTTATATTATTCGGAGTAAAGTATGTTTCTCAAGTATTCCTGCGTTTATTATGTGGACCCAATGACGTTCGTGGCGTCTTGCGATATCGATCTACTTGCTTTTTTAAATTTCCCGTCTTCTACCTTCCCCTCACCTTTGGAATGTCGAAATTCGGCTTTCAAAATGAGTGACGCGTCTCAAACCCTTTTTGAATAGAACGACCCTCCTGGCATCTCTTCCTCACCATTAGCTCCATTCAGGCGTCGCTTCGAGGAAACGGAGGCGCGTTAACTCGGACACCTTCACTCACAGGCCCCTGAATTGCCCTGTTTTTGTTGCAGCAGAGGAAATATCGCAGTTTAGAGCCGAGCGCGTCGAACTGACACCACTCCCGCCACCACCACGTCCCTTCTCTCGCCCCACACACAACTGCTGTCGAGTGCGCGCGCACTTTGTTTTTTTCGAAGTTCGCTTTCCCTTTCCCCTTCACTTGGCCCAGTATCGATTCATTGACTTTCCGCTCTAGTCCATTCACTTGAGTTCTTCTTTAGTAATTATTTGCTATCATTTTAAATATCCCGTTTGACTCGCGTCTAGCCCATTTATTCATCCTCCTTCAATGTTAACTCTACTTCTTGCCCTCATGACCGGCCGTCATCGAGCACTCTTTTCGAATCTCGCGCCCTGCCACTTATCGATCACATTCCCACCGTAGCCCAATACATGCCTACTCCGGACCAGCCCTTAATCAACCGTTGTCATAGCGAGTAGTATTACCCTATTCGAATCGCGCCTTTCTGTTATCGATCCCTTTCTCTACCGTAACCCCAACCATCTTCCGCTCAGGAGCCCGCTCTCGCAATGACCGAGATTAAGCACGGGCCTCCCTCCCTCTTTCGTAACCTTAATATTGTTTCGTCTCTCACCGATTAATTATTTGTCATTTCGCTCGTTTTGAATTCCGCGCCATGTCCACTTCTACCGTAACCCCTAATTCCGCTCAGGAGCCCGCTCTAGCAATGGCCGAGATCAAGCAGGAGCAGATGGACGTGGACGAGGCCGCAGCACCGGGCGGAGGAGGACAGGTCGTCGCCAAGGAGAAGAAGCGATTCGAGGTATGATAAAGGGGTGAAACCGAAGAGTTGCGGGTTTGAAACCGGGAAGTCCTGGAGACTGGGTAATGATAGGGTTTGGATATTCATGTTAGGACACGTTGTCGCTTAGGCCTTTTTTTAGATAACTTTTAGACTATTTGATTGTTCTTTAGACGACCGTTCTCTTCAGAATTAGTAATCATCTTTGGCTGCTCTATATTGATTACTAGCGAAACTCGAGTTTGCCTAGTGTCTCGACCGTCTTAATTTCGTGTCCCACTCGTTGTATTCTTACATTTGCTACCTAATTCATCTTATCTAATTAATATTTTCCCTAAAGAATGTTTAACAATAATAAATCATGCTTTTTTGTTCATGTGAAGAAGTGGTTTGTTAATATATCATTTAAACTTAATTTAAGGCGTGAAATTTTTAATTCAGTGCAGTATTTGCTTGTTCCAGGTGTTTAATTCGGGTTTCCCACGAGGGCCTATCAATCAGATTTAAAACAAAAAGAACCTTTCTCATTGCAGGTGAAGAAGTGGTCGGCGGTGGCGCTGTGGGCGTGGGACATCGTGGTGGACAACTGCGCCATCTGCCGCAACCACATCATGGACCTGTGCATCGAGTGCCAGGCGAACCAGGTATGCAGAGAGTGAAACATAGGGGCACCGGGTTAGAACGAGAAAGAAAGGCCCTTGATTCACATCATGGACATGTATAATTTTTATGTTAGTCCGACCACGAAGAGAAGATCAATTTATTTGCCACCTGCTAATATATGAGAACATTGTGAAACCTCGTACCTCCTATCTAGCATGGATCTACATTTTTTGTTTAAAAGAGAACTCGTTGTTATTATTTTTTTGCACCTGCTAATTTATGAGAACCCTGTGAAACCTCGCACCCCCTAGCCTAGATCTTTCATCCTAGCTCATACTACCCCGATTTTTTTGTCCAAAGCTATTCTGAGTGTTATCGCATACTTGCCACCAGCTATCCATATGAGATCTCTGTGAAACATCAAAAAGCTAAATCTGTAGCCGATCCCTCATTTTCCTTTTATTATTAGTTTTATTTTTATGTACTTATTCATCACCATAGATGCGTAATAGCAAATATGCCTCACATGATAGTGTATGGGAACCCCGTGAAACCTCGCATCTCCTTGGATCTGTAACCTTGCTCTTATGACCCCATTGAGCCGTTTTTATAGTCCTTCGATAACTCCGATGAGTACAATTGCAATTCCAAGTTCAATTAGCTATTCACGACATGCTACTTAATGAGAACCCCATGAAACCCCTTCTTGCCTTCAACAATTTTCCCCCGGTAACCGACAATTCCTCCTTCATTCACTCGTCCTCTTACAGGCTTCGGACGCTACGGGCGAGTGCTCGGTTGCCTGGGGCAACTGCAACCACGCCTTCCACTTCCACTGCATCTCGCGCTGGCTCAAGACCAGACAGGTACGGTAATGGGGATACGGTAGGATAGGAGGAGCAAGGGGATACGGAAGGGAATAGTTAGGAGGTACGGTTAATTAGAAAAGGAAAAAAAAGGTAGTATTTTGAACTAGGCACATTTGATATCTACTGGTTGATTACGTGCGACTGGGTTAAGATATGTAGTTGCCTTTCGGTTTAAAAAATGATCTGATGTTTTCGGACTTCCATCTAAAGTTTGAACACCAGAATACGGTATCATTGCAGGTGTGCCCCCTCGACAACCGTGAATGGGAGTTCCAGAAGTACGGTCACTAATCGGCTACCGTATCCCCTCCCCAATTACCGTACCCCTACCGTATCCCACCCCCATTTCACTCGTGACTGCAAGATAAAACTATCCCCACCAACAACAAAAAAACTAGCCCTCATACGTCTGTCTATGATGCCCTTTTTGCTCGTATTCCATAATTCTGCGTGTGTTACCCCCGAGTTATCTACCGTAACCCCGTCCCCCTTGATCGATACCATCGATTGGAGGTACGGTAGCGGCGATTACCCGTTTTGTGCACTGTAAGTTATTCGTGTGACCTGAATTGTCTGTTTATACACAACCTACAATCCCCGTTTCGAAATCATCGCGTATTTGATAAATGTATTGGAAGATCCGGAATCATATCACATTGCATTGGGGACAAGAGGTTGATGGCCAGAGTGCAGTATTTTGAAATTTTTTTTTTGAAATGAGAGGACCCTCTAGTGCTCCGTTCCGAAGGTGGTTCACAGGTCTGGATCGGCAAAGGTACCAGGTACAATTACGTTTCGGGGGTTGGTTAGGTACAATTGAATATGTGTTAGTGCTGTTAATGAGACATAGTGTTCGAAAAATAATGTTCAATTGACTAGTCAGAAGAAGTAGGTGCAATTACGTTTCGGGGGCTCGGTATGAGCGGGTGAAAAGGGTTCGTTAATGCTATGATTACCACTTCGAAAATAATGTTCAATTGACTAGTCGAAAGAACTGGGTACAATTGCGTTTCAAGGGTTGGTTGGTTGCGAGTGAAAATGGGTTCGTTAATGTGTATGGGGCAGGCTTGAAAAAAAAGATATTCCGATTGACTAGCTTGAACAATAAGGTACAATTACGTTTCGGGGGCTGGTTGGGGGTGGGTGAAAATGTGCTCGTTGGTGAGACGTCGTCGAGTGGAATTTCAAAAATAATAAGCAATCGACTATCCTGAAGAACCAGGTACAATTACGTTTCAGCGATTGGTTAGGAGCGAGTGTAAATAGTTTCGTTGATGTGTAATAGAGCCACATTTGCAATATAATAATTCATTGACCAGCTTCTTGTTGAAGGGGTTGAGCCTAATTAGTAGTAGCTTCATGCGCTAGGATCCCTCGGGGAAGGAGTAGAGATAACGTGTGACCAGTGAGAGAGGGCGAGATAGAGAAACAAGCGAGAAGCGAGAGAGCGATCAGCTGATGCAATCAAGCAGCGGGCTCATTCATTTTCTGCGTTTGCAATTTCTCTGATTTTTCTTGTCAAAAGCTTCCTAAGCACTCCCTAAGCACTAGTCACTGAACCTAAGGTATGCGCTAATGTGGCTAGGGACGAGCGTGTGTTAGGCTCATCTTTAAATAACGCAATACCAGACCAGGTCGACCAGAAGTTCCCTGTTGTTTATTTCGCGATCTTCTATTTTCTGTCGACGCTGGTCTGCGCGAATTGGAATAGGTTCGTCTGCGATTTATGGATAGATCAATTGGGCTTGCCGTGGTGAGGTGTTGATGTTATTCACGCTTCTCACAGTTCTACGGCCAATATAGATAAGTTCACACGTAGTAGAATTAATTCAGTTTTGTTTGTCGTGAGCTCCTCTAGCCGTTCATATTCCCCCCTTTTGTCGCATCTAACGAAGACTTTGTTGAATGCCGTTTCACGACTAAATCACTAGTGTATCATCTGTTGATCACTGATCTCCGGCAGACTTTCGTGGGTACAAAAAAACGTTGATCGAGTTCTAAACTTTCACGAATTACATAGCCTGGGGTAGATCAATAGGGCTTGTCTCGGTGGGTTGTTGATATTCAGCGCGGGGGTGTTTCTAAGACTAATATTGATTTGCCGTGCGTTTTTGTGTATATTCTGAACGTGTCTCATCTGCCAACGACTAGGTTGCGTACTGTTCCACGAGTAGTTCATTAGTGTGCCCTCATTGATCTGGCGTTCATATTTATTGCACAGAACAATCGAAGTTACTTCTCCATTATCGCGAAATGAAGTGAACGCACGTTATGTTGATCGCCGTTTCACGAGTAGATCACTACTGCTCCTTGCTCTGTGGATATTTGATTAAATGAAGATATCCGCTCAACAGAAGTGTATTTGATACTGTTCGCATTCTTTCATGAATTCGGTAGAATGCGGAATAGGGTGATCGCTGTTACATGGATAGATCAATAGGGCCTTGCCGCTATGGGTTGTCGATAATGCGCACATGTTTATCATCAATGTTAATTTGCCGCGAGCCATTGCCATCGTTCATATTCTGCTCGTGTCTCATCTTCGAGATGCGACAACGACTAGGTTGCGTGCCGTTTCACGAGTGGATCAATAGTCGTTCCTCTATGGACCTTTGATTTGAGGAATTCATCTGGCACTCATAGAAGTAATAGATTCTAGCCGTGTTCTGAGTTTTCATGAATTCGATAGAATCCATTGTAGGGTGATCGCCGTTTCATGGATAGGTCAAAAGAACTTCTCTCTGTGGTTTGCTGATTGCTGATTGATCCACTCGTGAAAAAGCATGTAGTTTATAGAGTTCGAAATACGGGTCGCCGTCTCTTCATTTCGCACACTCTCTCGCCTCTCTGACCGGTTAGAGAGTACGTGAAATGAAGAGACGGAGACCCGTATTGCGAACTCTAGTAGTTTACCATGACTCACTGTCTCCATTAATGTTCCTCACTCGGTTGAATGCCGTTTCACATGTATTTCAATACTGCCTGGGAACTTCTTGTTTTATGGAATAATAACGGGCATTAAATAGACTAATTTAATCAATCATTATTAGTCCTCGTTTGATGATCAATGCTTGTCTCGTTGGTATATTGACGTTCCCGTCCTCTCTATTGCACAAAAATGAATGGGAGGAAGGGCTTAGTCATCCCCTCCCCCTCATTCAACCGTGTTTATTGACGCCGGTTTCCCGGTAATCTCTTCATTCTGTCCATTTCTGGCGTTATTTGGAGGGTCAGACAGAGCGCGGACAGAGCGCGAGAGTTTGGGAAAAGGAGAGAGCAGCTAGAGTTAGTAATGGTCAGAAATTTCGAGTAGTAGAGCTGCGAGCGCTGAGTTGGAAAAAAACCGTAGTAACACTGCCTCATTAAATGAGTGTATTTTTGAACGCGATAGTGTCGTACTAGCGAAGATCTAAGATTATCATTGCTTTTCTCACTATTCTGGTGCACAAAATCACCTGGTTCGCGTTTTTTCTTCTAGAAAAGAAGAGGTAGAAGAGCGAATTGCGCGCTTACGCTAACCTCGCACGTGCCCTCAGGGTAGTATGAAGGAAGAGTGGCGCATGTGTTGTCTCTCTTTCTCTGCTTCTCTTGATCTATCACAGTCCCTAGATCACTCTCTTTCTCTCAACTCTCTCGATCGGACACAGCCTCTCGATCACTTTCGTTCTCTTCCTCTCTCGATCTGCCATAGTCTCTCGATCACTCTCTTTCTCTACCCTCTCTCGATCAGCCACACTCCTTCGCTGATCACACACAGTCTCACACGTTCACGCAAGCACGCGAGGAGGTTGCGAAAGTGTTTATTTATCAAAATCGAGCTCGTGTTTAGTGATCTACACTGATTCCCATGACTATTGAGAGGTTGCTGAGGCATGTATTCACCTAGTTATTTCACCGATTCTAATAGATTGGATTAATGCAAGCAAGGCCTTCGACGCATTGCCAAACAGCGCCTCTAGTACTTAGAAGAAAACTGTGCTACACCAATGCGCCAAGTGATCGGTTCTTGAATTTTTTCTCTGATATTATTGTTCTGAATTTGGGGGAAATGTTGTTGCATTATTGTTGTTCCTGCTCACCTCCTGCTCTTGTGATGCGCCTGCATCGCGGAATCCCCGGGTGTGAGTTGTGGAGCCTAGCTCTCACTACTTCGTGCATCACCGGGCAGCTGACAGGACGTGTATTTGCATCTTTGTTTCCCCGATCTGGTTGATTACTTTCTTATTGTCGAATTCCCTTAAGATATTGCTATAGATAGCTTTCTCGCACTTATGAGGAAACTTTGCATCACCACTGCGTCATGTAATCGGTTCTTGCGTATTTCTCTGATATTATTGTTCTGAATTCGGGGGGGGGGGGGGAACTGTTGCATTATTGCTGTTGCTGTTCCTGGCCATCCCCAGCTCTTGTGATGAACATACATCGTTGAATCACCGGGAATGAGTTGTGGAGCACACAGTCCCTGCAACTCCGCCTATAGGTTTCCCCGGGGCTCATTGAACAAATCGTGTATGGGACGCGCCTTCCATTATTCTATTACTGATAGCGCCTCGTTGTACTTGCATTTAGAAGGTAACTGTGCAGCACAGATGTGTCAAGTGTTCTAGTCTTGTATTTTTCTCTGATTCCCCAATCTCATATTGCTGTTCTCCGTGACCCTCAACTCTTGTGATGAGCCTACACCGCTGAATCACCGGGTGGGAATTGTGTCGTGCGATGTTCCCGTTCGCCTTATCACTTCATCAGTCTGATTTTGAGAAATGAGAAAGACATCGAGTCGTATCGTGATGAGATATATTCATCGGCTTGTTGATTAGTAATGTATTAGTAATCATTATTAAGTTACATAGCTTGTTTGATCTGCTGCTTGTCGAGATCACAAGTTTCACTTATTCATTTTATCGATGAAAGACCACATTTATTCATTTTTTTATACGCCTTCTGAGTAGCCACATTATTGTTGTTCCCAGTCAACAGCAGCTCTTGTGATGTGCCAACAGCATTGACTCACACTGGGTGTGAATTGTGAAACACCCCTTGTTATTCTTTGCGTGAAACTTCTCCTCACTTTCTTGCCCCCCCCCCTTCGAGGCATTAGTATCGCACTAATCCTCTCGTCCAATTAGAATCCCTTGCGGGATATTCGATCTCGAATACAATGACCGATGTTTCCGATCTGCATTCAGGAGGCTACTCATCATTTTTTAGTGGAAATTGGTCACGATTAGAGGACAAACAGGTCCTGCGAAATGGCAATAGCATTGCTAAATTTTAGTAAATCCTCTCTCTTGACCTCTGCCAGCTTCTCCCGCGTGATCTGTCCTAGAGTAAACCTGAATGAATATTTAGACAAAAGTGCTCGTGTGACCCGGGGGCTGTTCGATTGGCTCAATATGGCTGGATTGCGATGACCAATCGTTGATCCTTGGTTATTTATATTTCCTGTCGTATTAGTTGCTCAAGCGTAGTTATCTACTGAATAATCGCGTTGCCAGTGCACATCTATCATGGAGGTGTTTCGTTGCGCTGCTGCGATGAAATGGCGCCGTCGGCCGATTAACCAATACTCATGTCTTGCCGTTACATATTCTTGACAATATTGCGTTTCCTGTTCGATTCTGTAACCCCCCCCCCCCCGTGATTGACCGTTTTTATGGTGAATTTGCACGTTTGGATGAAAGGAGGAGATTGTGTGCTGCAAAGATGGCTTATGGTTGATTTGAATTGGCATCATGTGATTCGTCATTTCATTTTGTCATTTCATTGTCATTTGTCAGTTGATTTCGTCATGACAGGCTCTATTGTAAATTATGATTGATCGATAGCATATTGTAGCCGTACGGTAATGATTTCTTTCCAGTAGTTTGACTCGTACAGCTCACCCGGTGATTCAGTGCTGCTGATCTATATAATAGTAGTTGGCTTGCAACAGCGAGTTGATATCGTCTTCAACATGGTGACAACAAAACTTCAGTAATCGATACCTGATCGATATCTATCATACCGTACCCATCCGGCGCCACTTATTGATTTACCCAGTGGCATTGCCCTAAAGCTGTCAGAATTCCATCGGCATGTCTGCCCAATAAAAGATCGGGTAGAATGGAGAGAGCACGGTTCATCGAGAGCAATGTGGCTGTCAGAACAGCTAATACTGTGAGAAGCACCCCCACTCTCTCTCCTTCTCTGGCCTCTCTCGCTTCCGCATAGTCTCTCGCGCTGATTTTGATGATTCGGCCCGTTGGTTATCACTTTTTATCACTCTGTGGGGATTGTCTGGCGCTGTCTTTCCCCTCTTTCTCCTTTCTCTATTGTTCTTTTCGACGGCGATGATGCTGAATCAGACGGTTTGCCTCGTGGAGACAGGTGTTGGTTGGGGATGAATTTGCGAGATAGGACTCTCTTAATTGCCAGTGGTCTCATATTTCTCAGACCGATAGGAGAGTTGTGAAATGAAGAGACAATTTATTGTGAAATCCTTGGTGTTGACGGGGAATCGGTGCGCTGTTTTGATGTGGCCTGCACGCCCTTGTGTGGTGTAGGCGGCGCGACCTACTACCTGATTACCTGATTACCACCAGCACTGACGTATCGTGGAAAGGTAGAAATGGATAGAGTGCCTTGAAATGGAGGAAGCTCGAACCTTGACCTACCGTAATCCGTATCGTCTCGAGATGTGTTAATGCGCGCCTCGCAAAATTTTGCAGCTAATTTATCGCTGATACTTTGTTTTAGTCTCGTTTAGTGTTCCCTTTTCGCTCGTTTTTGCCTATTATTGACGTATTTTCACCTTCCTCCTTCGTGATTTTCGGTAGATTTCCTGCCGAGAACTTTCTTATCAGCGCGACTGTACGATTGCGCGCGTCACTTTTCGTGGAAAAATGAGCCGGAGAGTGACCCGAAGGGAGATTGATGGGCAGAATGAAGCTATATGGTTGTAGCAGATGCACTTTGGTTCCAGTGATAGTATCCATCTCACCGATTTCATGGCTTTGTAATGGATAGTAAGAGTGTCTCTCAAAAATAGAATTACTGGGCGTCGTGGACGAGAGATTGTAAAGATTGCTTGTTCGAATAGACGCTTTTGCGTGTCAGTGACAATATAGGTTGCAGGAGGTTCTTGTTTATTTAATATCACTGAGTCAGTTGTTACCCGAAGAGTTCGATTGATAGGCAGAGTGAAGCTGTATGATTGTAGCAGACGCACTTTGGTTTCATTGGCAAAACAGATTGCGGGAGACTCATGGCTATTCAATAGTAGACGGAGCGCTTTTGAAAATGAAAACCGTGATTCAAGGCTGGAATAATCCAAAGAGATTAATGAGCAGAGTGATGCTGTGCACTTTCGTCTTAATGGCAGTGTAGATTAAAAGGGATGCTCGACGTTTCAATGTCTCAATGTGGACCTTATTCTTAATGCTTATACATGTCTTAAAGTGACCTAAGTTGTTGAATGGAGTATTACTGTATCGAACAGGCGCACTGTGGTTTCTGCGATAGCATGCATACCCCTGATTTCATGAATTTGCAATAAGAGTGGCAGTAACTTTTCACAGAAATATACAATGATCGGGCGATCAGTGCGAGAAAGTAAACATTTATGATTCGTATAGATGCTTTTGCGTTTGCCACTCAATTACATGAAGCTGAATTCTTCCCAAAAAAATTATTCAAGGAAAAGGGCTTGAAAAAGGGTTAATGAAATTTGTGGACAGAATGAAGCGTCCTCATTCGAGTAGTCACAGTTCGGTTTCAGTGATTCCGTAGATTACCAATTATTCGTGGCTATTCAATTATGTGCCCGCGTTGTCTGCAAATCACCGAATCTTGATTGGGAAAGACCCTTTGGTGAGGTATTGATGGTCAAATGCTTCTTGATTTGACCACATACTTTTGCGTTTCAGTCATTGTATAGATTGACTAGGGTTCGGGACTATTCAGTATGCAGAGTATTTCGTGTTCGAATACATTGAATTATGTCTGAAAGATATTGGAAATTGCGCGCTTCATGATTTCAGCCGGTGATGTTCCGTTTCACCAGCATTACTCGTCATGCGATGCGCTGGGTCATGCGATTTTGCGAGAATCGATGCTTCGAAAACACTGAATCACATTCGAAATACTCTGCAAAAGGGGGGATAAACAGCCTGACTCACCACTCCCTGTTGACCTAGTGTGCACCCGGCGAGTAGTTAATGGGCAAAATATTCTCTACTTGCAGAGTTGCCCGGTCAGTGAGAGATGATAGTAGATGAGTAGCCTCCTCATATTTATTATTCTTATTCTTATTCTTATTCTTATTCTTATTCTTATTCTTATTCTTATTCTTATTCTTATTCTTATTCTTATTCTTATTCTTATTCTTATTCTTAGTCTTATTCTTTATTCCTTATTCTATTCTTATTCTTATTTTATCTTATTCTTATTCTTATTCCTTATTCTTATTCTGTATTCTTATGCTTATTCTTATTCGTATTCTGTATTCTTAGTCTTATTCTTTTCTTATTCTGATTCGAGGGCTTAGTCTTATTCTTATTCTTATTCTTAGTCTTAGCTTATTCTTATTCGTATTCTTAGTCCTATTTCTTATTCTTATTCTTATCGTATTCTTATTCTTACTCTTATTCTTATTCTAGTCTTAGTCTTATTCTTATCTTAGTCTTATTCTTATTCTTATTCTATATTCTTATTCTTATTCTTATTCTTATTCTTATTCTTATTCTTATTCTTATTCTTATTCTATTCTTATTCTTATTCTATTCTTATTCTTATTCTTATTTGCATGTTATCTAAGCAACTGACCCGTGAGGGGTCTTGATGACGACATCACTTGTTTGTGCATTTGAGATGTCCCTAACATGAACGTTTCGAATAATTGGCAAATTCTGCTATTTCTGCATTGGATTGCCCGTGCAGTGAGTAATGATCGTGCAAGGAATTGTTCCCAATTCTTCCATATTGGCTAGTTTGCACTTATGATCTAACAGCTGGCCTTACCAGTGGGTCCCACCTAGCGTTGTCTTACGACGTAAAATCGCTTGACGTGGATACACCTTTACCTTTTTTTAAACTTATGATCTCCCTTACCACTGTCGTCTATGTTGACGAGTTGCACAGTGTGTTGTGTCCGGGGATTGTTGACTGGAGTACAGGAGTGAAGAGGAGATGGAGGGAGTGAGGGGGGGGGGGGGGGCGGGTGAGGAGGAGGAAAAGGAGAGAGAAAGGCATTTCACAATCCAGCCACTATCCGAGAAGTATGCGAGGATGTGGAGATTTAGGGCCAGGTGATTGTGCGTTGCGAGCGATTAGCAATAGATAGCCTGCTTGTAGTATGTGGTAGCTTCTTCCAATGGAGCGTATAAACTTACACTGTGAATTTATTAGCCTGTGCAAATCGGGTTTTGGACCCGGTGACTTCGCGCTGCATGAAGTACTTAATAGACTCGATTGCCACATTCGTTGATTTTGTTCTGTTAGCCGATGCATTTCTATCTTCAATCTATGTACCAAAATCACAGCATACACAGGAAAGATTTTGCGACGCATTGTAGAGTCAGGTGATTGCGCGAGGCGAGGGGCGTTGTGAGATCCGCTGCCACCATGCGTGTTTCGAATAAACAAAGTGTATTTATTACGGGCTCATCCGCTATTGTGGACCAGGTGATTGCGCGCCTCATAAAGTGTTGAATAGGCTTATTCTGCGCATTTGCTGATTTGTCTGCTGTTTTAATTTTCCATTAAAATCTTGGGCTCATTGCAATCTCAATCTATGCACATCACATCATGAAGAATTTGCCTCACTCATTGAGTAGCCAGGTAATTGTGTGTTGCGAGGGATTCTTAATAGATTGCGTGCGTCACGAATGCGCTAAAATCATTTTTTGCTTGTAAGATTCTAAGCTACGAATTTCTATTACGGTCTCTCCTGGCATTGGTAGATCGGGCTATTACTCGTTGCATGGAGTGCTCAATAGAGTCTGGTCGGCAAATTAATTGATTTCTTCCTTTTCTTGACTTCACCATTTCTAATAAACTTCTGATTTCTTTAAGATTTTGTTCAAATTACGATGCTAGGTGATTGCGCGGGACGAGAGGTTATCAGTATGCACGTGTGATACATTAATGCCTTCAATACTATTAATATCAACGTGATGGCGTGGGGATTGCTTCCGTTTGAATATACTATATATATAATATATATGTGGGGTAACAGCTAATGCCGTGATGCTCTTGGCGAATTCATTTCATCTCGGGGACTGATGAATTTGCGCCTCCCCCTCGAAAATCGCACAACTAGGTGATTCCGCGTTGCGAGATGTGCTGAATAGGCGCTTGCGTTATTGTTAGTGGATTCGATCGTTGATTGAATTCGGACAAAAAACAAAAAAAAATGGAAACAAAAAAATGTATTTAATCTCACGCACTAGATGATCTTATGGTGACGAGTGGCTGTGAATAGACTCATCGATACGCTGCCTCGATAAAGTGAGGGAAGCTGCCGCCACAAACAATAAGATGATCCATGTAATTCTGAATAGACCTTGCTGTCTCTCAAACTAGGTGAATAGGTGCGGCGAAAAAACTTGAATACGAATATTGATTCGCGGCTTCGATCTGTCCCTGATGCTGACGCGTCAACCCCTAAATGCCTTTCGTATAGCATCCCAGCAATATTCTTGCAACTCCGTCTAGGTGAATACGTGCAACGCTTACTTTTCATTACTCTCGATTTTAGGCCTTTTCAATTCGGTCTGTTCGTTATCCTAATGCAAGCAATCTCATCCCCTTCTCCATATAGGTGAATGCGCGCTGTTACCGTTATTGAATATACGTATGGTTTCTTGTATCGATTTCTTGATCCCGTCATTGTACATAATTACGGTATCCCTCATCACTGATCGCTTGCTCATTAATCCCAACTAGGTGAATGCGCGCTGCGGGCAATCTTGAATAATCCCAATCTTCGGTTCTTTCGATTTTTCATGCGTTCGTTGGGCTATACATTTCTACATATGCCGATTATGTCATCTCTGATCCCCGATCTCTTACAGACTCCGCCCACTCTGCAGCAGCTGCAGCACTTGCAGCCGATAGAGAGAGAGTCCTCTGAGGACAAGAGAGGACCCCCAAGAAGTGAGGAGAGTAGGAGGGAAGGATGAATTCGATGACGGTGAGTTGTTTTTTTACCAATCGAAAAAGAGCGACCATTGAATGGCCTAGATAATGAGCGAGTGTAGCCGGAATATGCGCTGATCAGTTGTTACGAGTTTCTAAATGTCCTGTTAGCTAACTGTGAGCGTGCATCGATTGTGGGTTATTGGGTAATGACTGAGGGATCATTCGAGCTCGATAAGTAGAAGAATATTGTGTTTTTGTTGGTTCTATCACATGGGCGGAGACCAAATTGTCGCATTAAGAACTGGTCCTATAAGTAGGAGTTACGAAGCGCGAAACAGGCAGGCGAAGAGATCACTCTGCCAAAATAGTTGTTTGAGATTATTGTGTACTGAATCTACTCCAACTTGTTATGGAGAGAGACAGTTGGTGTTCGCGGTGTGAAAGAGCGAGGGCAATTAACAAACAAATATCATTTATTAATCACAAGAAATAAGGATTGAATAACTAACGAGAAAGGCGGGATAAAGATGACTACTGACCGTTTGGTATTGAGTATCTTCCCTTGAAACAAAGAATAGGTTGAATGCTTGAGTGAAGAGTGAAGAGTATCTTTCCCAGGCTGGGTCAGATATGATACGAGTCGATAGAGATAAGAAGTATCTGCCCGACGACCACCTGTCGTGGAAGTAGGGTCTCGACTGACTTTTCTCCGAAGAGAAAAGCAAAGGGGGAGCGCGAAGACGCGAGGTACGGTAGTTCGTGGTGGGACCAGAATAGGTTTGAATACTTGGCACGTTGCCAAAGGTGAAATGTGGACCAGTGTGATTTTAACGGTAAAGAATAGAAAGGGGGAAAGATAGACGGGAATGTGCGCGTATCCTACCACAATTAGTGACGTGGGACGACCACGACCACGTTGCAGTGTGATGACGTGACATTGGGGGTTGAGGTTGGAAAAGCAGGTCTGCCCAAATGTAGGCAGGTCTGCCCATTAAGTGTATTTGGGTATCAAATGGTATAATTTTGTACATATTGTGATCCATACTGTGAATCCTTTTACTTCTGAAGTGAATTATTATTCATGCGACGCGAAAGCTTCGGGTGCACAGAGTCAGATAGGTTGTATAGTTTTTTTTTTGTTTGTAGTCGAATGCGAGAGCGATACACTGATTTGCCCATTGAAAGATGAGGAAGTATTGCAAGTACAACCAGGATGCGCCTGGTCTCCTTAGCTAACATTCATTATTGGTTGTTGCGATCGCTTCACAAGGACACATTAGTTGATAAGGCCGAAGCTCCTAATGTGTTCCTCCAGCAACCTCGAAGCACCTGCTCTGAAAAATAGGACGGCACTGAATAGATCTCAGTCTAAATTTCGACGGTAGTACGAGAACAGCATTAATTAAATTATCACTTACGGTTGCGTAGATAATGCGCGAATGAAGCTGGAATGTGCGCGGATGAGTTGTTGTTGTTGTTTTTTTTGAAATTGCAACGGAAGTAGAATTGTTACTCGAGAGAGATGGATATTGGGATATTAGAAAGAAAATGGATATTAGAATGCGTGCAACTAGAATGATTTGATTGTGAGTTGCCGATGCAGAACAGCAGAATACTAATTAGTCTTGATGATGAGTGGGACGTATTGCGGGCACAACCTGAATGTGCCAGGTCGCCTTGGATTTTCAAGTTAAAATCGGATGATCTTCGATCTTTGATCTTTCGCTTCCCCTGATCTTTGATCTCTCTCCTTCCAGTTGACGGACGCGTGGTCGTGGGTGCGGTCGATGCTGGAGCCGCTGCCGGAGAAGGGCTACGACAACGACACGGAGAGGGGCAATAGGTGAGTATTTTGATACTTTCGGGTGAATCCTAGACGAGCCGGGTTAGAGTGAGCAGTGGTAGGCGAGAGGAGGACTTACGAGAACCATACGTATATGTATATGTTGATTGTTAGTTAGTCCATCGATTAAGTGTAAGCACTCATTCTAGTTGTAAGAGCAAGTGAGTGAGTAGAATCAGCTCCAGAATACCATATTTTTTAATGATCGTCTCCTTCATCGGAATTACAATTGTGCTCGAAGGAGGTGTTTTGATATGATGCGGAAGCAGTAAATATAATGGTGTCAAATTCAGCTAATAATTTGATTTGCAGGACATTCGATGTGTTCTGCGCGAACTGCGTCGCCAACTATGACAAGGTGAGCGGATGGTGTTTGATCTTTGAGCGGTTATCTTTAATCCTTGATCTTTGATCTCTGCGTGATTATCATTGATCTTTGATCTTGGTGAGCATAGAGTGTTGATAGTTAAATATTTTCTCATCAGCGAGTGAACAACGGCAAATCTGAGAAGGTGTGTGGGTGTTTCATGATTTGGTTATCATTTGACGATTCGGGAATTCTCTGTTTGTTTCGTTCATAAAAAAAAACGAATAGCAAGGCGAATAGCTGATTCACAAATAGGTGATGAACAAAATTTTTTTTGACGATCCAATGTTATCTTCTGTTCCTCGAAAAAAAAATATCAATAAATCGTGTGCATTTGCTTCGTGTTTTTGTTTATCCCATAATTCTTTAAAATTTATTTTAGTAAATATTTGTAAAATTAAATAAGTAATTTTAAGATTGCGTGCATCCGCGCGGCCACGGTAGCCTTCCTGGGCGTGCTCACAGCAGGTTTGCAGTGATTTTTGTTGATTTATTTGTAAATGTAGAGGCAGATATAGCTTTGCATTTTTTTCGCAAGGTCACCCTATCGCCGAGTAGCAACGAGATTGATTTGTTGTAATTTTTGCATTGATTAAAGTGTCTGACTCTCTAAATCATGCATGATCTCTCGATTAGTCTGACACGTCTGGCAGACGATGTTGATTACTAATATTATTTTTTTATATTTTTGCTACATCCAGTTGCCAAGAATTAGTCGAGATTACAATGATGGCTTTTAGACTTGGACCGGAAACCTCAAGATGCCGTTTACGTTAATTTGTTTTGTATTGTATACAAGAGAATCAACTGAGATCAGTTAAAGCCAGATCATGAACACTATGGCTCAAAGCTCTTTGCAATTCTAAAATTCTGTCTCTGAGCCTATCAGTAATGCAGGGGGCGAAAGTTTGCCTTATTGCAGAGTCAGTCTATTAGAGTTGATTAATTAATTTGCTAATTAATTTGCCTAATTAATACTGATTAATTAGCCCAATTAATCCAGGAATCGCGATCGGTCGGGTATTCTCGCTGCACGCGACGCGTCGTCTCTCGCCCCTCAAGCTGTTCCTCTACTACTTGCTCGTGATGCACCTGGCCGCGGGGTGAGTACCGTACTATTATGGGGGTACGGTAGCGGTGAGGGGGGGGGAGTGTGGGTACGGTATCTAAGGGGGTACGGTAACTAGGGTTATGGTTGTGTTTGAACGAAATGCACCTTGAAAGCTGTTCCTCCTGCTCGTGATGCACCTGGCCGCGGGGTGAGTGCTGTAGTGTTATGGGGTACGGTAGTTCAGGAGGAGGGATTGTGTCGAAGGGGGTAAATTATCGGTTAGTCTCACTCTACTACCTGCTAGAGATTGGGATTGTTTTTTTTTTTGTTAGAGAGGCGACAAGTACTACACGATTGGAGACCGTTGCGCCAGCTGATCTACTACGGCAACTGTGGCACGTTTCCTCCTAGTACCTAAACGTAGAAATCTCTCCCTCTTGGTGCTGATCATGCACGTGCAGCGATGGTTTTCGGTAGACTAGTTGGGTGATGTGTCTTATTGGAACTGAGTGCTGTTGGAAAGTGATCTCTCTTATATTGGAATTCCGGGATTGATTCGAACAAGTGAACTCTAGTGGTGATCAGAGAAGGACAGTAGTTCGTGTCTAAACTAGACACGGTGAATGTTTATAACATTTTTAGCAGGTGGTGTCCTGGGCGGAGATTGCGGAGTCGGGCGGCGCACAGCTTTAGGGAAACAGGTGAAACGCGCATGCGCATAGCTTGAGAATTATCGCGGCGCGTCTTCTATTTCTGTTTAACAATTACAATGAACCCCACAGAGTTATCGTACATCGGCACAAACTCTGGAATTCATAAAATCGGTGCAGCACATATGCAGCTTGTATGGCTACATTAGGAGACCGTTGCATAGATGCAGCATTGCGCGCAGCGCGCCTCCCGCCGCTCGGGAAGAGTAAACTGCTCTTCCTCTGGCTAATCACCCACCCGTCGCGGAGTGTGTGGATCTTGGTAGGGTAGTATGATCGAAGAAGCTTGGAAGCTCACCAGTGGTCGAAAAGTCATGTCAACTGGATTTTGCCGTCGGGCACCTAGGCCTATATTTTCGGATGTTTTCGGGCACATAGACCTAAAAATGACAAAAAAATACTTGTACATTTGGTTAGAAGACTTGAAACTTAACTTTTCGGGCACCTAGACGAACATTTTGCCCGACTTCGTCGGGCACCTCATGTTGATGTTGACATATTTTTCGACCACTGAAGCTCACACGGCTGCGATTGAAAAGTTGGGCGGCGCACGGCTTTAGTGTATCTGGTGAAACGCACAAACGCATTGTTAGAGAATTCTCGCGACGCGTATTCAGTGACTTTCGACTTGGTCACCATTCTCCTTGATAAAATTTTCACTAATATTAAGCAACGAAGAATCATTGTGCGTCAGCGCAAACTCTTCAATTCATAATATCTGTGAAGCACATATGCAGCTAGTAGGACACACATCTAGTCCTGTCTAGGGGGGGGGGGGGAGATAGATTTGTTTGTAGAACTCTCCTCTCACCTCTCTCACTCTCCTCTCACCTCTCTCTCACTCTCCTCTCACCTCTCTCTCACTCTCCTCTCACCTCTCTCTCACTCTCCTCTCACCTCTCTCTCACTCTCCTCTCACCTCTCTCTTGCGTTAGGTGACTTTTCCCTCGCTCTCTTACAATTGCGCGTTTCCGAGCTTCATAGCTCAAATTCTCCGTTCTTTGGGTGACTCAACCTTCTGACTACTCTTTCCCTCTCATTTGCTTGATTTCCACATATGTACCTCTCCTAATTCTCTTGTAATCTAATTTCGAAGTATTTCGCATTTCCTTTCCTCTCTATACTCTCTCACTTTCGTGTGCTCTCTCGCCCCTTGACCTCTTCCCATCCCCATCATGTCTCCCATTCCTCCCACCATTTCCGTCCCTCCTTCCTCTCTCCCTTCCGATACCTACCGTAAGCGTCGCCCGACTGAGTCCCAGGATGAGTTCCGTCTCGCTGCCAAATCGCAGCTCGAGACCGTCACTACCACTCTCGAAAAGTACCTTGACTCGGTGGCCGATCGATCCTCTGACCCCCTCTATCTCGCACTCAAGGCCTGTGTAGAAGTGTTGAAACAGACCCATCAGCACTATCTCCAGCCATCTGAGGACCCAATCGAGACGGAGAAGAGGAATCGATCGATAGTCATTGAGAATCTTCCCGAATCGTCTCGATCTCTTGCCAGTGAGAGAGTCGATGATGATTACTCGCACATCAAGAAGATTCTCGATGCTGCTGACATCGAGGTTCGCCCGGAGACGGTATTCCGTATGGGAGAGAGAAGAGCAGGTAAGGTCCGTCCCCTCAAGGTTATTCTCCCTCGTGTTTCCTCCCAGCGAGCGCTTCTTCGTCAAACGAAGAAGATCAACGACCGCCCGGAGTATTCATCTGTTCGCATTCGCCCCTCTCTCACTGAGAAGGAGCGAAAGGAACAGTTCGATCTCCGTGCCAAGAAGCGCGAGCTCAACGCGAAGGGAGAAGGCGTCTACGTGATCTATGCAGGAGAGTTGATGAAGAAGGATCAGGTCGGTGCGTACAAGGCTTCTCATCCCATGAGAGCTAAGTCGCGCCCCACCACCCCCTCCATCCCTTCTCTCTCCTCCTCTGCCTTCCCCGCCTTTACGACGGGAAACTGCTAGATCCCTCCCGACAGTCCCTGGTCATTCCCTTCCCGAATCCTCATCCCTCTTCCGTTTCCTCTCATTCCGTCCCTCCCCCTCATTCTCAGTCCTTTTCTTCCATAACCACTTCCCTTCCTCTCTCTCATCCAATCTCTTGTCTGTATTACAATACCCGTTCCCTTGTGAATAAGATTCCCTCATTTCATCACATGCTAAAAATTGACAAACCCGACATTGTTTTCATTTCCGAATCCTGGCTTACCTCTCGTATTCCTTCATCCTTATTGATTGGTGACCTACCGTACTTAGCCGTTAGACGTGATCGTGCTAAAGGTCGTGGAGGTGGCACTCTTATTATCATTCGTGACCATTTCCATTTCTCTATTGTACAATCTATCCATGATACTATTGAGTGCCTCTCTATTGATCTCCTTACCTCTTCATCAACTTTTATTCGTCTTTGCTTAGTCTATCGTCCACCTAGCTACAGTACCTCCCAGACAGAAACTCTCGTTGAATGCCTTTCGGACCTTCTTTCTACTTCTAGTTATCCCATTATTTTCGTTGGCGATTTCAACAGTGACATCATTTCTAGTACCATTCCACCCTCTGAGATTTCTCTCCATTCATTTGTTTCTACCTCTGACCTCACCCACCTTATTCGTAATCCCACCAGGAATACTAGATGCATTGACTGGTTATTAGCAAGTGATTCCTCTATTGTGCACAATCCATCTGTCATTCCATCATTTCCATCCTCTGACCATTTCGGTATTTCCTTCTCTCTCGATTCTACCTGTCTTCCTCCTTCCCAATCTCTAATTAGAGACTTTGCCCGTGCTAATTATGATGCCATGAGTACTTTTCTTGAACATTTTGACTGGTTCACATTATTTTCTCACGACCCACATCCTGAGCCAATGTATTGTAATTTTGTGTCCGTTATTCAACATGCAATCGATCTATTTGTACCGTACCACCGCCCTAAACCCATTGTGTCCTCCTATCCTTCTCACATTCAAAACCTTATCCGTCATAGAAACATCCTTTTTTCTAAGATTCACCTTCCCTCTGTTCGCCCTCAATACGAGAAGTGTAGTAGAGATCTTTTATTTCAAATCAAAAAATGGAACCAATTTTGTGAACACAAAAAACTGAAGAACTCTAAAGATCTCTATCGCCACATCCGTAGTCTCACCAGCCCTAAGGTTTCCATTCCTAAAGAGTTGATTGATTCTTCTGGAACTACCGTATCCGGCGTTCTAAATATCGCCAATCTCATTGCATCTCGATTTGCTTCCCATTTCACTCTTGATGATGGATTTCTACCCACCATACCTTCCCATCCCCTCACACCATTTCTCTGTAATGTGTCCTTTCTCCCTCACGAAGTTCACAAAGCTCTGAAACAACTTTCTCCTTCTTGTTCCAAAGGACACGACAACATCCCTCAAATTGTCTTTCGCAAGTGTGCCCAAGCTATTTCTCTCCCTCTATGTGACATCTATAACATTAGTATGCAATCCGGTGTTGTTCCATCATTGTGGAAACTGTCATTGATCACTCCCCTTCCGAAACCTGATAAGAACCCAAAACTTGCCGAGTCCTATCGCCCAATATCTATATTGTCACCCGCTTCTAAAACTATGGAACGTCTAGTCAAACAAAAATTAGCTCCTTACCTGTTTCGTTTCGATATCATTCCTAAATACCAACATGGTTTTCGTTCTGGTGCCTCTGTTGTGACGAATCTTCTAGATTGTCACAACGATTGGACACTTGCCCATTCCCGTAACGAACAAACTGATGTCATCTACCTAGATTTCTCGCGTGCTTTTGATACGGTTCCTTTTCCTAAACTACTTGCTAAATGCTCTCATTACGGTATTCATGGCTGTCTTCTTAGTTGGATATCTTCTTTCCTCACAGACAGACATTTCTCTGTCCGTTTAGGTAGTACAGTCTCGCAATCGTTCCCTGTTCTTTCTGGAGTCCCACAGGGTTCTGTCCTCGGACCTATCCTCTTCTCACTCTATATCTCCGACATCTCTTCTATTCTTACTTCTTTTCCTGATGTCCAGATTAAAGCCTACGCTGATGACATTAAAATATTTGTTTCATACACTTCTGCCACTAAACCATCTCGTGTATCTCAATTACAATGTGCACTAGATGCTATTCATTCATGGACTGTCCTCAATCAATTGTCTCTCTCTGAATCAAAATGCACTCATTTACACATAGGTTCCTCACCTATTCCCCAGTTCTCCATCAATAATGTACCCTTAGTTACCGTACCTCAGCAACGTGATCTAGGAGTCCAGGTTATCCCATCGCTTCTTAATCGTGCCTCCATTGAAGATAGAGTTAAGAAAGCCACCACTGTCATGAACATTATGCTTAGATCGGTCTCTGTCAATAATCCTGCTATTCTTATCAAATGTTTCCGTACGTATGTCCTTCCTCATATTGAATTTGCTTCTCCTTTCTGGAATCCTTACATTAAAAAAGAGAGTCAGAAGCTCGAAAAAATCCAAGAAAAATTCACACGAATCCTATTCTATCGTTGCTTTCCTTCTCCTTCATATCCTCATGGTCTACCTTCCTATCCTAAGCGTCTGTCTTATCTTGGCCTTCCTGCGCTTTTTGAGAGGAGAGTCATCTATGACTTAGTTCTGGCCCGTAGGATAATGAACGGTGATACATTACTTGACAGAAATAGATTCTTCACCTTTACCCCACTCAGATGTCGCACAAATAACTTCGGAATTTACATTGAACACACAAAATCCACACCTAGATACCACTGTTTCTCTAGAAGAGTATCTAGAATTTATAATGCCTTACCCTCACACATTCACTTGTCACCTAGTATTACGGTTTTTAAGAAAAGATTGTCAAAGCTAGAATTCGACTTTAGTAAATACATTTTTCGATAGTATAAAGTACACCCCTTCCACCCATTCTTGTAGTAGTCAACTTCCCTCCCTACCCCCCCCCCCCCCCTTCTCCACGCCATCACCCACACCCTTCCAATCTCCTATCCCCTCTAGAGATCTACATCAACAGTCGCCGGAGATGAGTCTACGTGGTCAGCTCCGAGTTTCTCCTCCTCGGTTGCCTCCCCTGACCATATGAAGACAGATGGGGCTGCTTGATTGGATCAATTCGCTCTTTAATTCACCCTTTCGCACCACCCTTCCCCTCCCTTTTCGTTCTCACTTAGAGCAGAGTCATTCCACCATCTATTTATCTTTCTCTTAACATATTATTACAGTGTTCTGTTGCGCCCTCGAGCGTAGATAAAATATATATATAACACACAATCGCGCCAGAATTAGAGATCGATCTTGTTGCCAGCATTCATACCCTACGCGCAGCCTAGATTCACCAGGTTGCGCGATTTCGTAATTGCGAACCCGAACGATCTTTTCCGTCTCACTATCTCGCATGTTTTCATCATTTCGTTCCTCATCAAGTATGACGGCCGACGAAAAAAGTATGGAAAATGGAGAGAGCCTTTCTCTAACCGGCGAGAGAGTACGCAATTCGAGGAGAGTCTATCTATAACCGATTTCGATCCGACCAATCTCGGTTCATCACCGTCAACCTTGTCACTCTCGCCGTCTGCGCTCTCTCACTTCCGCCCGATCGATCTCGCCTTCTAACAAGCTGCAGCAGAGTACAGTGCATGTTTCCTGTACTGTTTAGTGGGTGCGCGACTCTCTCTTATTTTACAGTGCTCTCTCGCTCTGTCTGACCCGGTGAGAGAGTGTGTGAAAGAGAGAGAGAGAGAGAGACAAGTTCATGTCGCAGCTTATCGGATAGGAGATCGCTAAAGTTGAACTTGTAATTGGATAGGGAGATATCGCTAGCTGATAAAGCGAGAGAGTGTGCAAAATGGAGAGAGATAGCAGGAGATTGAGAGCCAAAACTGCCGAAAGTTGGGCTCTGTCGGATAATCGGCCTGATGATATAGCCGACTGACAGGCGACTGGGTGGTTCTCGGTTGGAAAGAGGAGGTACGGTATCGATTGAGCGAGATTGGATACGGTATCGATCGATTTATTACGTTTCTACCAGCAGAAAGGGTACAACGAAAAGGAGCAGAACTGTATGGACGCGGAACGGTGGGAGTACGGTAGTGGTGTGTGAGATACGGTAGGTATTCTGAGGTTTCTCGTGTGGTGTGCGGATGCGTGGTGTGGTTTGTACAGAATCCCGTCTCATGAAGGAGTAGATAGTGTGTGTGGTGTAGGTGGTGTACTGGTGTAAATCGCCCGTCTAGCACCGCTTGCCCCGCTTGAGGCACTTTGCCGACGCGACGAAGTCATCGTCCTGCAATTGCGAGTGTGCACCGGTGCACCGGGTCCGTCTCTCGTTTTCGCATGCTCTCTCGCCAGCCAGCAACTTACGTAGTGGATCTTGCACTCGAGCGGGTAGCAGTTGGCCTTCTCACAGACTGAAAGTATAGTACGGTATTAAAGTCAGTCCTCGATCGGCAATCGTCGTGCGAGCGGATTACGGTAGCCGACTTACGCGCTCTGATGCCGCTCTCGTCCAGGGCCTCGGGCTCGGGCTGACGCATCACGATGCACTGCGCGTTGTACTTCTTGTTCGCCTGAATGCCGGTCGTGATCATTTTACGGTTCGGGAATTTGACGGCTCCGGAAAAGCCGGCTCTATAGAAGAAGTACTCACAAACCAGACGCGGCACTCGGTCGGGTCGCAGCCCTTGGAGCGGCAGACTGAAGTGGGGGAGGTACGGTTGTGTTTACGTAGGCTTAGGGTTGGTCTACGGTAAGCGTTGGGAAGGCTAAGGGGATGGGTTAGGGTTTACGGTGGGTCGAGGTTACGGTAGGACTACGGTAACTCACGCGCTTCGATGTACGAGGGAGGGATGGAGAGCGCGGCGGTGAGGGACTGGAAATTTAGAATATTTAATATTTTCGAATATTTTCAACGCGATCCTGGATCCGATTGATTCAACAATCTTAGCTTCTGCGAATGAGATGATAGTGAAACCTAGATGCACGTTCCCCGAGTCTAAAATATGTGGGGTACAGATTTGTTTACATAAGATGTTCAGCGTATGGTTTTAACGCAATTATATTGCGTAACACACGAGTGTCATGGGTCTACGGCTGCAGTACCCGCTGAAAATACGGTATCACTTACGAGTGCAGCAATCGCGGCGAAGAGTACGGTAGCGAGGTTTCCGGCCATGATTTCAGTTCGCGATTGCGCAAGTCGATCGGTTCCGTTCCAAATGAGAAGGAAGAGAGAGTCGACTGATTCCCTTATCGAGTTCGAGTACCCTCCCACGCCCACTGGAGCCTTTTATAGTGAGGGAGAGGGGAGGAGGGAGGGGATGGAGGGATATGGGAGGGCAAGGGTTCTGTCTGGTTAGGGAACAGCACGGATAATGAGGGTAGAGGAGAATCAGACGTGATGAGATGGTAGGAAAGAGGGAGGACGGGAGAGGGAGGAGATGTCTAGATGCTAGAGAAGATGAGAGACAATGGAGCTGGAGGAGGTTCAGAGATAGTGGATGGTAGGTTAGAAATGATTAGAGATATGGGGATCGATGGAGGTTTGGAGATGCTAGAAAAAGAGTTAGAGAAGATGGCAGAGCGTGGGGTTGGAGGAGAGTTAGAGAAGGAAGAGGGAATAGGAACTATCGCGATGCAATTGACTCTATAGGGTGTTAGAGTAGACGAGAGACAGTGCGAACGGAGGAGGGTCAGAGAAGAGAGGGAAGACGGACGTGAGGATGAAGAGGGGACGAGGATGATGAGAAGATCACTAGAGGGTCAGAGAAGCGAGAGAGCAGGGGGATTGAGGAGAGTGCAGCGAAAGAGGAGCTAATGATGACAGGGATCAAGAAGCAGGGGAGGGGCCTGCGGGGGGCTTTCACTTGTTGTTTGTCTTTAGCCTTTTTCCCCTTTTTTTAGGGCAATGAGTCAGACTCTCGATTAAAGATTACGAGAAAGTCATGAATATAGCGAATGCTAGGAGCTAGATGTAGTCGTGTTGCATTGTTGAGGAGCACACCTTTGCAATATGATCTGGCGCTGGCTACAGGGTAGAATATAATATGAAAATCGTTTTACATGCTACTTTTTTTGCCTTTTTAGAGCAATTGTTGAAGGGGATCAGGACATTTTGTATAAGGAATAATAGGAATAGGAAAAATGAATAAGGAATAGGAATAAGGAATATCGCGATGCACCAATATGGTGTATAAACGACGAATACCCCGTTGTAATGGTCGTTTCCCTCAGATGATAAGAAGGATAATATTGATCTGTAAAAAAGTGAATCTGTCTCGGAATTGAAGGGAATCTGGCTATTTTGGATGATTGGAGCCAGGTTGAATCGTGCTGCATCAGTATGTTGTGTGTATGACGAATGCCCTGTTGTAATGATCGTCCGTCTCCGATATTAATAGGGAATAAAATCTTCTTTGAAATAGTGAATCGGGTTCTGGAGTGAAGGGAATCAAAAATATTTTTATTCGAGAAACTAGGTTGATTCGTGCTGCGTGATGGTGATGTATGAATGATGAATTCATGTTGACAATACGGTTTGGTTGGAGGCTGGAGTAAAAAATATGATATTTCGATGAGCATTGAGCTCCTCGTGCTTTCAATCAGGATAACATGTTATGAGATTGGTGTTTCACAACTCCCTCAACTGTGAAGGCATCCGTTGAATGCAATGCAACAGCGGTCTGCGATGCCACAATATTGAATTATCTCCCTCGAATTACCAGAACTATTTCCGGTTGCTGTCAAATTTCGCCATTACGCATACCTCAAACTTGTTCCACCTTTACAAGGCTTTTTCTGCATGCAATGATGCTTGGCTCTCTCGAAGGCTCTCAAATCGGAATGGGCCGCTTTATTCGCATTACTCGTAACAAGCCAAAGTAAGACCCCCAATAAATGGGGGGAGGCCGTAGAACGGGTTTTAAAGGAACAGAGTTGAACGATCGTGAAATTGAGGGGAGGGGGCTATATTTACAAAAAGGAGCTACGGTAGAACGGGGGTATGGTAGGATAGGCTGGAATACGGTATTCGATATCGATCGGTATTGATTAGAAGAGGAAACGCATGGTTGGGCGAGGGAAGCAAGCTGCAGCAAAGTCCAAGTTGACCTGAAATACGGTAGGATTACGGTAGTCGAGAGATACGGTATTCGCATTCCTAGGTACGGTTGGAGGGAACACGGTAGCTGAAGGGATACGGTAGGATGACGGTGGTCGTGAGGTACGGTATGGATATGCTTCATTGCGGTTTCTCGGTACATGAAAGATACGAGGGTTCCGGCGTGACTAATAACCGTGTTCTGCGCCCGGTAATTCGGTTGTTTGCAGCTATGCGAACGCGATTCGCGCGGCATTGAACCCTTCTTGCTCTCCACCTTTTCTCTGCCTCTCTCCATCGCGCATGCTCCCTTGCTTGCTCTGATCAACGAGAGACCATGTGAAATGGAGAGAGTATCCATTTCGCAAAACCTAATTCGGTTCCAAACCACCGTTCAGAGCTCTCACGAGAGTTAGTGAGGCGGAAGGAGATGAAACCTGACAGACGGAGGGGAGTGGGAATGTGGTGACCCAGTTTGATCTACCGAAGAGGGATTACGGTAGTCTATTTCGGGTGTCGAAGTGGTTACGGTAATCAGGGTGCACTAAGGAGGTGCGGTACTAGTGATTTATGGTTCTAAAAGAACAGCAGATATGTGTAGCACATAAATCTGTTCATGGTAGGTTACGGTGGTCAGGGTGTTCCTAGAGGGGCACGGTAGCCACCTTTCTGGTGCTTTTCTGTGCAAGGGACACGGAAGAAGCTGCGGCCGGGGTTAAGCAGTTCAGTTCGCAATCGTACCGTGAACTTCCCTTTGCACAGAGAAACTGCCTAATCTAATAGCAGAAATCGACCGTGGCCGCCCTTTGTTTTTTTCTGTTCCACTAGTATCGCCGAGTACGACGGACTTGTACTGGTTAGCAAGAAGAAAAAAAAACAAAAAAAAAACTGACTCCGTAGATGCGGCACTCGTCGTTTCCACACGCAGCCTTCTCGCAGACTGAAATTATCGATTGATTAGGGGGATTACGGTAGGGCCAGGGGATACGGTAGGTACTCACGAGTGCGAATCTCGTCCGTGGACTGGGCGCAGGCAACAGCGAGCAGGGCCTGAGATGGATTACGGTAGGTAGACTGGGGTACGGTAGGACAGGAGGAAAAAAACTTACAATAGCAACAAAGACGAAGAGAAGTGCGCGAGACATGGCTGTTATTGCGAAGTTGCGATGGAACTTGAGCTCAGCGTGATTCGGTGGCGCTTTTATACAGGAAGTATAGTAGCTTCCGCGGCGCAGCGCGACCACTCTCTTCGTTTTGCGTGCTATCTCGCTTTCTCTAACTGGGGAGATAGTGTGGGATCAGGAGAGAGCAGACTCGGTGATCAGTGGCCAGTGATGTCTAGGAGGCTAGAGATGGCGAGAGAGCGGGGCAAAGTGAGAGGGCCAGACAGCTACTCGGTACGCGGGTAGAGAAACTTGAGCGTAGGCGCCAGCTTGAGAGAAAAAGAGTAGGAAGTTCCGCAGTGCCAATTTGCGGGAAAAGAGCAATTAATTAGCTAATTAGGGTCGGGAAGGTGGAAGTTTTACTGAGAAGTAGAAGGGTTGTTGATGTTTCATCGATTGAGTAAGAGTGAAGACGGACTTGAGAGGTGATAGCTTACAAGGAAAGAAATGTGTGAATTGTTTGATAACTTGATGGTCTTTTGTGCTGTTCCTCCTTGCCATAGTGGTAAGCAAATGTGGGTGTACGATGGTCGAAAATTGTGTAAGTCTACGATTACGTATGGTAATCTTTCGGGAAGTGTGTGAGTTTGCGCTGCACTCTGTGCGTATCTGTTTGGAGTGGAGCAGAGACGATCTTGTATATCCGGAATATTAAAAAAAATCCGTTTGCGAACGATCTTGTATAGGTGCCGGCCCGAACTTTTTGCCTATTGGACGAATTTTGCTTGGCGAATTCGAGCTATACATTATCCTCCCTATCTCCGGAATATTGCGCTGTTTCACAATTGTTTCACAATTTCGTATGCATCTCCGACGGACTAAAAAGATATCTGCTTGCGAACTGAAGGCACCACCGGAATTTTTACCATTTGGCGATGATTTGTTATTTCCTTTCAGAAAATGCGGGCAGTTTGGTGCATTCGTGCAATACGCTATCCTTATCTGCTTGGTGCAATACAATTTCACGATGAATGATGTTCTTGATTTGGAAGAAAAAACATCCCTTCTTTGAGGCGCCAGACCGAACTTTTTATCCATTAGGCGACTCATCTTTATTGTAGGGTGATTAAATCGTACAATACGCTATCCTTATCTGTTTGGTATAATGAAATTTAATGGTGGATTTGCTTCTGATTTGGAAGAAAAAAAACCTTTTTTTCGAGGCGCCAGACCGGACTTTTTATCTATTAGGATAGACGGGGCGCTCGTGCGATTTGTGGTCCACTTCTAAGAAGAAACGGATAATTCGATTTGAAACCGCAAAGGGATTGGAACGAATGGAGAAAAAAGGGGGATTAGGGGTGAGGGTGGGGCACTCTTGAATGATGACACATGGAGAAGGAAGGGGGGGGGGCATCTTTGACCTCTGATGAAACAGGAGAATATTGATATTTGATCTTTTGGTTACCAGGGACAAGAATGAGGAGTGATCTTTGATCTTTGCAGATCGCTCGAATGGATCTTCGGCTGGATGACGCAGATCACGCTCTTTATCAGGTGGGAATACGGGAGGATAGAGTACGGTATGAGCTAGGGAAATATCGACTAAAAGCGGTTTTGCATATGTTTGGCCGCTAGGCACTTCGCGGTTGTGGCAGGTCGATGTAAGAGCGATGACATTGTTCTGGGTACTCGATTGATGGCGCAGACTTTATAACGCAAAAAATTTAATATCTATAAAAAATTGGTTTCAATTTGTTGTGGTTTATTGGTGTCCCGCCACTTGCCACTTCGACGTTCCAACAGTTTCGTGTAATGGGGGATAGCGCCTGCGAAGGCAATGCGACGGCAGCAGATGATGCAATAATACATCCCGCTCTTTATCCCGTAAAAATGCTGTGTAAGGTAGGTAAGTATCAATCAGAAGTGAGTCAATTAGAAGAAGGTTCAACTACTAGGCGGCTTCCCGATGTGCAACTCCTCGATGAAACGGCGATGTTTGTGTCCTAGACAATCGTCTGTTGGCTTTGTAGTAAAAAAATCTCAAGTATATGTTATCTAAATATCTTGAGAAGAAGAAAAAACAGTGGTTTGGTGGCTTCTTTGCCACTTGGCAGCTCTAGGTTCCGCTAGTTTCACGTAATGGAAAAAGTGCCGCCAGCACAATTTATGCCGGCCACCGGTTGAATATATAACGATATAGCAATATAACACGAGCCCCCTCCCCCTCTTTCTTTATTTGCCTGGTAAAGAATCACCTAGTAGGAAGAATATGGAAAGAGATAAGAAAACATCGATTGAACAGGCTTGAGGTATCTCGCCCACTAGGCAGTTTTGCGATGCTACTCCTTGATGTAACGGCGATTGCAGTGTACTGCCCAATGAGTGGACAGAAAGCAGGGATTCCCACAATTTCCTAATTTCATTGTTGGCTGATTTCAAAATCTTTTGTACGTATGTCAAAATAGTAGGATAAAGGAGTGCCGTTCAGATTAGTTTTCATTTATAGTTGTTTGGTGGTTTCGCGCAACTAGGCATTTTGGTGTTCCGGTTGTTTGATGTAATGTAATGCTGATAATGATTCGATGTCTCGCAACCAACACTTCGATGTCTCGCTTTTTGAAAGAAATATAACACTGATCTACCATGGCCCATGCGATGTAGGAGTACGGTAGAAAATAGGGGAGGTTGTTGTGGTTTCTCGCTGCTAGGAAGGTTTGTGCCACGGCACTTCGATGTAAGCGTGATTTTTGTGCTCTAAGCTATAGGATGAAGCCGCAAAGTATGAAACCCACTCACTTGCTCATGTCATTGCATTTTATGAATAGGTTAATGCGGGAGGATGATTGAGAGAGAAATAGTGGTTTGGTGGTTTCCCATCACTAGGCAGTTCGATGTTCCGGTAGTCTGAGGTAACACTGACAGTGTTGCAAAAGCAATAGTAACTAAGTTTAAGATTAAAAAAAATTAGAAAAACCAATCAGCTTCATCACTAATATAATAGAATAGAAATAGTATGAATACGGTAGGAGATGGAGAAATATCGATTTAAATACGTTTGAGGTTTCTCCCCACTAGGTAATTCGAGGTTCCCGTGGTTCAATGTAACACGGATAATGCTGCGGGAGCAATGTGTTGATGTTGCCTTTGAAAAAAAGCAGAATTTTTGGGGCTAATACGGCAGAATAAGGAGTACGGCATAGGAATGGGTCGTTTTTATCACCAGTGATTTGGTCGTTTCTTGTTGCTAGGCAGTTTTGTGCTGCGCTTCGTCGATGTATCGGCGATGTCAGTATTCTTGCCAATTTCAATCCGGCAATGAGTAAAAACAATTTCGAAAAATCGTAAATATATGTTAGCTGTAAAATTAATGTATTTTGTGAGTTATTGAATACGAGAGGATGATGAAGCGCTGCCCGAAATAAAGAATGAAAAAGTGGTTTGGTGGTTTCCCGCCACCAGGCAGTTCTAGGTTAACCTGATTCAATGGAATGAGAATAGTGCCGCAACAGCAATGTGTTTTAAATCGACAATAAAGATGACACAATTCAATCCTTCTTTGATGGTCAATTAATAATACTGCAGGAAAAGTTCTAGGAATACGATTTGAGATCTTTTCATTTTCAGTTGTTTGGCTATGTTTCGCCACTAGGCACTTTGATGTTGCGACAGTTTCATGTAATGAAAAAAGTGCCGCGACAGCAATGTGACGGTAGAAGTTCGAAAATAAAAGCGTCTTAATTGAACCCTCCTTTGTGAACCCGGCCAATTAATAATACTGCACGAAAATTTCTAGGAATACGATATGAGATCCCTTCATCTCCACTGGTTTGGTGATGTTGTTCGCAACCAGGCAATTCGAGGTTCCGGTGCTTTCATGTAATGGGGATAGAGCTTGTGAGAGAGTAATTGCTTGAACGCTACTCGGAGAAAACAAAATAAACCCCTTAACTAACATTTACGATGCAGTAGTACCCACAATAGAAAAACATGACGACATACCGATTTGTTCCTATTCTTAGTTCTTCCTGGACTAGGCAGTTCCTCGTCTCAGCACATTGATGTAACTACAGTGAGCGCTATTTTTTTCAATGTGCAATTGCTGCATAATTCCATTAATTTAGAAGAAGTGAAAGTATTCCAGAAAGAAGTTTACGGTTGTCTAGGACATTTGACTTTGTGGCGATATACTTTATTTGCCCGGTCACATCCTTCTGAATTTCACGAGGTTGATCGGGGCTGTGGGAGGGTTATGTAATTGGAGCGGAAGCTGTTGCTTCAATGGGCATGCGGGACAATGACGAATCCATAATAATAATAATGATAATAATTATAATAATATTATTAATAATATTTTTCAGCTACGCGAAATCGGTGGAGCTGCTGATCGTGTGCTACTTCTACCTGGATGTGGCCGTGCGGATGATGCAGTGGAACAGCGCGGCCGGGAAGAGGTTTGATCTTTGATCTCTGAAGTTTGATCATTGATCTGTTGGTTGTATCTTGAATCAGTGGTCGATATGCCGCAGCTCTTTGTGATATTTTTCTGGGTTGTGAAGGAAGTACTACACCATCGGGCGATCTCAACATTGATGGGGTTAGTGAAGCGAGAATTTTGAAATTTTACACTAAAACCCAATCAGTTAGTGACTGCTGCAGCAATCAGATCTAATGCTATGGTAGTGTAGCAGAGATGTACCGGTTGGGTTCATTTCAAGAAAAAGCGTGTAGCGTGCTCTAATTTCAAGCTGTTATTTATTCTATCAACTTTTTTTATTCTAAAGAATGTCCGACCTATCAGTAAAATGCTTTGCGTAGGCAGTACATAGTAGGGTTGCAGGTTCGGTATCGAAAAAACCGCAATTCTCCAACCCCCCCCCCTCTCTTTCAATCAAAACCGCGCGAAAGAGACGATATGCAAAGAGGGTGCGGAGACTGCGCACCGTCGTTGTATGTGAGAGGAAATGAGGGGTGGATAGGATTTGCATATCGTCTCTCTCTCGCGCGGTTTTGATTGAGGGAGAGGAAAGGGAGGGGGCAAAGTGTGGGATAGATCGAAACCGACTTCGATCCGGCAACCGTAGTACGTAGCAGCCGTGTGACAGCATGCGCCTTGGTTTATGTAACCTTAGTACTACGAAGAAATACTAGGCGGCGTTCTCACCCAACCTATACGAGAGACTACAACAACATCATTGTGACTTGTTTAATATTAGACTTGTAGTCTGTAGTTTGATATTTGATCTTTGATCTCTGCTCTCCATTCCAGTCTCACGCTCGGCTCGCTCTTCCTCATGTTCTCCTTCTTCACGGCCTTCGTCGTGCTCGGGTACCTGCTCACCATCGAGCCCTGGACGGACTGCCATGGTGGGAAGCTGATCTTTGATCTTTGGGGTTTATAGCTTGATCTTTGATCTTTAGAAGTTGTAGTTTGATCTATGATCTGTAGAATTGTAGGGGTTTATCGTGATCTCGATAGGAAAAGCAACTGTAATATTGTCATGCAACTTTGAAGTTTCATGGCTAGTAGGAAATGTCTTGCCGCTTTTTGGGTTGATCTTAGGGACTTTGTTTCTTCAAGAAAAAAATATATTGACACCTCAAATCGAGGCTCTTTTTTATTTCTCCTTTTTCGCTCTTCCCGTTCATTTCATTCTACTCGTTTGTCTTACTCGGGAGTGGTTGCGCTATGATTATCGTCATCTTCGTTCTCTTGTTGTTCATACCGTGAGTTTTGCCGACACTTGATCTTTGGTCTCTGACCCCATCCAGTTCGTACGTCTCGCTGGAGTGCTACTCGGGTCCCGGAGCGATCGGCCTGAGCGTCAACGTGAGTACGGTAATCGATTTTCGAAATATCATATTAAAATGTGCAGAACGGCTCGCACCTTTGCGGCTACTGTGCGCGCCGGCAGCATTTGGAGGTTTTTTTTGTTTGTTTTTCTAATGCAAGTGTATTACAATCTCAAAGTGACCAGGGCGGTGATGCAATCTTGCAGCCCAAACCCGCCTACTTCTCGGACGCCTCATTCCCGGCGACCGCCTTCGCTGCCACGGTCCCCCTACCGAGTGCAGCTGAGCACATCGTGAGTGTGTGGTGTGGTGGGGCAGTTGTAAACGTCGCTCCGCTCACAGCACGCCGCCCTGCACACCCTACTGCGCGCGCCCCGCGGCACACTGTGCGCCGTGTGCGCCAGCGACAAGTGCAACGCACCCGAGTGGGTGAGGTAAGAGGGATACGGTAGGATACACTATCGATCGAGTACTGCAGCGATCTGAACCAATGGCTGGACCCGGCTCCGCCCCTCAAGAGGACTACGGTAGCCGCGACAACGACGGCAACAAGCAGTGCGCCGCCAATCAATAACGCCACTACCGTATCCGCGGAGCAGGCGGGCGAGCGTAAGCGATCTATATCAGAGGGAGTACGGTATTCGAGTATCATCGATCGATAACTGAAGGAGTACGGTAGTCGAATATCGATCGATAACTGGAATATCGATTTACAGCGATCGGCAACAAGTTTGCGTACGTGATCATCGTCACGATGGCGATCGTACTCGTCGGGTTCACTTGCGCGCGACAGGTACGGTAGCACTGTCAGTTATTACCAGCCTATGAGGTTTCGGCATTGTGATGTCAAGTTATTGATTAGTGAATAATCTGCGGCCGAAGGCTACTGTAGCGCCGATTTACCGATTATCGAATAGCACGGTAGTCAGTTATCGATTACTCCACCACGTCAGTGCTGCAAGTACTGCGGCGAGAAGGCGTGGGCGGAGCAGCAGGAGCGGCTGCTCGCGGCGGCGACCGAGGACGCAGCGGACCCGGAGAAGACGCCCGGGAATAAGGTAGGAGGAGGATATTGTAGTTGCGAGGTTACTGTAGCTGAGTTAGGTACGGTAGCATAATGTACAGTAAAACTACAAAAAATTGGAGTACGGTAGCTACATCTATTGCACTGAAGGAAAATGGTAGTGTAGTCGTACTAAAAGAAGTCTGTGGTAAATGCGGAAGTTGAATACGATAGTTGATGATACGATGAGCTCACGGTACCCCACTTTCAGAGCTCCAGAAGGTCGACGTCGTCTTCGGGACGCTCGAAGGCGTGACGAAGATAAGGAGTTATGAGCAGAAAAAGAAGATGCTATTTGATGAAACCGATGCGATTTGCGCGAATAAATGAATTTGATTTGGCTTTGTTCGATGCGTTGAATAAGTATGGAGGATTGCCGTTTCACAATTAAGCGAAAGTACAGTAAATTTCCACAGGTTGATCATTCTCCAGGAGATTGTGCGAATAAATGACTGTTATTTGACCATGGCCAATACATTGAACGAGAAGGAGACGAAATTAAAATGATTGGAGGATTGGTGTTTCACAGGATGCAGAAAGTAAAGTGAAATAGCTTCCGTTGATTGTTCTTTCGCCCAGGAAATAAATTACTGTGAATTGGATGTGCTCAATGCACTAAAAGAGGAAATGAGTTCAAAAAATGTGTAGGGAGTTGGCTTTTCATAGCCAAGTGAAAGTGCCGTGAAATTGTTAAAGTTGATAGGAGGTTCGTTGCTGTTTGAACTAATAAAAAAATATACTTCATTGACAGCATTGGCAACGGGTTCAACGAATCTCGAAAGATTGATGTTGCAGTAGAGTGGGAAAATACATGAGGATTCCTTGTGGAGATAGCAACCTAAAGCCTTTCGAAAAAATTTCTGCCGCAATTGTTTTTTTTGCGTTTCACACGTGGGCAAAATCATTTCCAAAGTCCGTTGGATTGATACCGTCCATTCCTCGATTATTGAACAAGAATGACATTTATTATCTCCCACTTCTTATTTCACGATTGCAATGATAACATATTCGCATTGCAGCCCCCTACTGGATCTGGTTCTCGCTCGGGCAACTGCTCACCGTGCAACTGATGGTCTCCTCCTTCCTCATGATCATACACAGGTACGGTAGAGGGGGGGGGGGTACGGTAGGGATACGGTACATATTGATATATTTATCTCGAAACCTAGGCAATGGACCTGCAGGATGGTCGGAATTGGGATCTTCGCGCTTATTGTTAGAGTGTGCTGAGGGTGTCTGGGGGGTACGGTAGGATGAAATGCGTGTCGATTAGTGATGGATGGGGGTAGTATGAGGAGGTGAGAATGTCATCTCGCTCGGGCAGCTGATGATCTCCTCCTTTCTCATGATCATACACAGGTACTGTAGAAGGATATGGGTACGGTAGAGTGGGTACGGTATCTATTGATACAATTTACATATTTATCCTGAAACCAAGGTAATGGGACTGCCGGATGGTAGGGATTGGGATCTTCGCACTTAGAGTGTGTTGGGAGTGTCTGAGGGCACGGTGGGATGTCGTGAAATGCGTATCGATTAGTAATGGGTGGGTAGTATGAGGAGGTGAGATGGTCATCCCGCTCGGGCAGCTGATGGTCTCCTCCTTCCTCATGATCATACACAGGTACGGTAGGTTATAGGGTACGGTAGCAAGTGGATAGGTGATAAGGTACGATAGCCGGTGAAATATCGATTTGTGAAGGGTGCGGTAGTCTGAGGAGGAAGAGTTGTCCTTCCTCTTGAACATGCGGAGATACAGGAGCAGGGGTTCGATAGGCTCTATTCTAGTGGCAGTCATAGTGTGCGATTTGACTTAAAAAAATGTCCCCGACAACCAAATTGGATTTTTGATTATACGAGAAACGCGACCATCAATTCACGAATTTCGGATTGAGTTATCAAGATCTTGTGAAACGAGGAAATTGCAGGATCAACCGAATGAGCTCGGCGCCCAGCATCCGGAAGAACCAGCGCACGCAGATACTGTGGTGAGTGAGTACGGTAGGTGTAGGTACAATAAGAAGGGGGCGGGGGTGAAATGCGGTAGGAAAAGAACTAATTTGCGAGAGGCAATTATATTTTTCGTAACAATAACAGAATCACTTTCATTACGCTATCACCGGAAACTGTGACGACAGGGATATGAGGTAGCGTTGGAACATGAAACAAACTAGAACGCTGGGCACTACCCCGAAATGTAAATTTTTTTTCGTAAATACATATTTGAGAAATATTTTTATAGAAAATAAATTTGGGAAAAATTAAAGTAAAAAGAAAATTACGTAAATCTTACTGTGGAAATTCGTATACTGTAAAAGTACTATTGATAAATTTCATTTCGGAAATCCCATCTCGGAAATTTTTTTTCGGAAATGCAAAACGCGACGCGGCCGCAACGCAGCTGGAGCGCGCACATCGGTTTGAAGCCGATTTTCTCCTTTTTCCTTTCACTTATTTATTTATTTTTTTATTCTAATAATAATAATAAATTCAGGAGAATTCGATTATAATAATAAAAATTGAAATAATGCTTTATAACATGCGCACAATTTTTTACATGAAAAAATTTCCGATATGGGATTTCCCAAAAATGATTTCCCATTGCGAATTTCTAAATTAAAATTTACAATTGGTGTTTTCCCAAATGCGGTTTTCCACAAATATTTTTCTCAAATTATTTTTATGCAAAATTAATTTCTGAAATGAAATTTACGAAAAAAAATTTATATCTCGGGGTAGTACCGAACGCTGGATGATATTGAATTGTACAATTGCATTGTGTTTTGTGCTAACAGTGCAACAGGAGATCAACGGGATAGCATTCAATGCACTTCTGACTTTTTCTGAGATTACAATTGCATTTAAAAAATATTGATTCCAGCCTACTGTACGTCTACGAGATCTCCGCGTTTGCCGACTGCGCGTGGCACGTTAGCATGTTCATGCTGGGAGACGATAAGAAGGGATGCTCCGGCATTTTCGTGAGATTTATTTAAAATTTTGGCTTTAAAAATGGGTTGTTTTGATGTTATTGATGAGGTTTTAGTCAGAAAAAGACTGATTAGTGAGCATGTTCATGCTGGGAGATGATAAGAAGGGATGCTCGGGCATTTTCGTGAGATTTATTTAAAATTTCGGCTATTGAAATGGGTAACCCATTATGGTTTTTTTCGGCATGTTTGATTAAATCTTGCAAGGAAAAGACTGGAAATCGGATGTGCATGCTGCGCACATGTCTAGCTGATTTTCTGTCTCATGAAAATTTTATATTAAGAGTGCACACACCTGGGATGATATGTCTTCCGAGAATTGGAAAAACAACGATAACTATTATCTTATTTCATCGATTCCAAAAAGTCTCACCAGTTGATCGATCCTGTGCCGCAGGGGTATTTTATTCGGCGCGTGGTCAAGGACATTTTGTTTCACCTTTGATTCTCTTCGATAACCAATAAATTCCTTCCTCGTGCAGTCAGTAAATAGATACGCCATTATTATTCTGCATTTTTATAGTCAGAACTCAGAATGCACAACCCGATGATCTTGTGCATTAGAGAGATTATAAGTTGCGTTTAGACGGACGTTTTTAGTTCCTTGTCCGTGTATTCTTACAAATAATGCCCAAGTTTTCCTTTTGCACACTGCTAATTTTTAGGTATTTATTTTTGTTATTATTATTATCATTGCAGAAGCACAACCAGCTGATCTACACGGGCGTCAAGCTGCCGTACGACATTGCGTCGTTCCTGATGCCCGTGTGGGCCATACTCTACGTGTTCAGGTATACGGTAGTATACCTTAAAAAAAGGTTAAAGGAGTATTGACCGGGAACGATCAGAAAAATACATGAAAGCAACCGCGCATCAAGGACCGTGACAAGAACTTTTATGCACTAGGATCATTTATGTTTCATGGGTGTCTGATAGAGAAGTAGGCGAGCCCAAGGCAGTATGTCGCACTTCGCAGAGTGAAAAAATCCATTATGATTAAATAATGCATATTATACGTTTCGCGGTAGAATTCGTATTGCAGCTTATCAGTATTGCCCCTGAAACTTAAAAGAAGTTCGAAGTAGCCATCAGTCCTCTCCCACTTGCAGACCCTCCGTGAAGGCGTCCTCGATAATGGACGAGGAGGAGCCGGAGAGCGACGAGGAATCCATCAGTGGAGTGAGTGATCTTTGGTCTTTTGTCTTTGATCTTTGGCTTTTGGTTTTTGATATTTGAATTTGAAATGAAGGTCATTGACCCAAAAACCTGGCTCAAGATTGTGAGTGACTTGGATGGTTCATGTTTCGGAGGGTGGAGATAGGCTTGTAGATTCGGGCTTTCGTTAATTTATTGTTCTTGAAGTGTACAAAAATGGATTTGAACATTGAAGTTTTACAGTCTATAGTGGCTTAAATATGTTCACCCCTAACAAGCGAGTGCTGATAATCTATTCATGGCAGGGGAATTTGTTGGTTCTTCCGATATCTTTGCAAAAAAAATCTATGCCATCATAATTTAGCTAGGATGCGGCGTGTTTCAGAGAGTAGGGATATTACAGTCGAATCGACTTTTTGCTAATTTTATTTCGCTCGGCAAGTAACGTAAATCAAATCAAACAGTGATTTTTTCCACGTATTCGTTCCAGTGAAACATGCGTTTCAGAGAGTAGACATAGTCTTGTTGAATTGACTTTTCACTGATTAATTCCCCGCAGAATTGGGAAATAAATAAATAAATAATATTATATTACTTTTCGACACATTCATTCCAGAGTGGCTTATGCTTCAAACGGTGGAGTTAGTCTTGTGGATCGGAACACTTGTTAATTTTTCCTTGCATTTATTCGGAAGTTTACAAACAAAAAATTCAGTCCTCCACGCACTCGACCACGAACATCATCGTGGTGCGCAACTGGCAGAGGCGATATCGACCGTTGAACACGTCCCGGAGCGAGGTATGGTAGGGGTTCTGGTGCGGTTACGGTAGGGAGTACGGTAACTGGTAAGGGCGAAGTTCGGTAGTTGAGTGAAAATATCGACCGTTGAACACGTCCCGGAGCGAGGTATGGTAGGGGATACGGTAGTGACGAGTATACTGATGAGAGGAGAGTTCTGTACAAGAGAGTTCGGTACAGTAGTGAAACGTTCTGTAGAGTACAACTGTAAGGAGGAGTACGGTGAGTTATTGCAGGATACAGCGAATTTTAATTTTGTTTTGTCGCTTGGGCCGAGACCGTTTATTGAACACGTGAAAATTACTCTGATATACAATCCTCCTGAAACTTGAATGAAAAGTGTTTCTTTTTTGAGACCCCCGCCACCCGATGGCGTACATCGATACCCAATTCCACCGTATTCCAGGGCGGCTACCGTACGCGCGGGGAGGACCGCAGCTTCGTGGACCCGTCGCGGCAAGTGCGAAGGGCGCGGCGTGCCGAGGAGAGAGGGCAGGGGGTGAGGAGTTTATTTTTTTCTAACGATCGGTCAAGTCACCATTGAAAATGCTGGAGTGTTCCGATATTATAGTACCGCTGTAGCACAAATACTCATGGTAGAGAATTCTAGAAAGCGAGGTTTTTTTTCAACGAGCGCCTTGTCAGCATTGAAGCTACACGTGATTCCCACCGTAGTAGTGGCGCTGAAACACAACGGGCATAGTAAGTAGGTGTAGGAAATCTAGAGAAGTGCGAAGGGCGCGGTGAGCGGAGGAGAGAGGGCAATGGGTGAGGTTTTTTTGTAATATTATTTTTCCAACCGAAGCCGAAAGACGATTGAAACACCTAGAGCTTTTGACTCTAATTATTCCGCTGAAGCATGAACGAGCAAATTCAGGCATTATAAGAAATCTAGATCTCTTTCTCGTATTGCGGAAATTGAGCACAATCGAAGGTTGTAGCGCTATTGAAACATGAATGGGTCCACTTTGACTGCGGGGTATTCGTTGCAGACAACTGCAGCATTTACCTAAACTCGATTAGGCTGATTTGTTATTTTCTCTCGACCAAGAAGGCGTTCCTAGTATTAGAAGACCGAGGAAACTACTATCTTTGAGAAATCGCTGAAACTCAAATGTGGTATTGCCTTAGATTTCCATTTCTCGTGTATCTTGCACTCTTATTTAACTTTAATAATTATTAACGTATCTAATTAAATAAATGCACTCCTTCCAGCAACCAACGGTCCGCCGGGTGGCCTCCGCTCCCTCGATCGTGCCTCCAACGCGTCGCCACTCCGTGTCCCGCTCCCTCATCTCGTCCCCGCTCTATCCCATCCCCGAGGAACCGTTCACTGCCCATACTTACATGGTGAGTGTACTGTAGGATGGGAGAAGGACGGTAAGATTAGGTACGGTAGCGAACGAAATTCCCGCTCTATCCCATCCCTGAAGAGCCATTCACGGCCCACACTTACATGGTTAGTGTATTGTAATTTAATGTGTAAATTGTTAATATTTGGATGCAATAGTCTGCCTTGTGACTATTTGAGTTGAGGGTAGATTGGGGAAGATTTGTTTGGGCCCTCATCTCCTACCCTGCTCTATCCCATCCCCGAGGAACCGTTCACTGCCCATACTTACATGGTGAGATTACGGAATCTTATTTATTGCTGTGATATGGGTTACATAACCCGACATAAGAGTGCAGTAAGTTCGGGTTCTAGGACGGGACAAAAGAGGTTAATTGATAAGTTTAGAAGTATCTGGTTTCGTACTATCTGTGAAATGTAAATGGAACATGTGAGGTGGTCAATTGATTCTGCCGTTTTCGGAATGATATCTCTTCAATTCTAGCGCTTATCATCATAAATTCTAACTGTTTCTGAAAAAAAACAAGGAGGTAATCAATAATCCTACCGTACCCTTCACCTACCGTAATCTCCCTTCCCGTTCAGAATCGTCTCTCCTTCGAAGACGACGACGATGAGGGCCTTCCCGGCTCGACCGTAACCGCCGATTCATCGATCGATAACGTGTCCACGTCCGGACTAGTCGACGGAGAGCGGTAAACAACGGCTCCGGCTCCGGAATTTCCCGGCTCTACAGTATTTTCCTCTATTTTGATTATCATTTTTGTAACAGTTTATTCTACTCGGGTTGTAAACTCTCAGAAGAGCTCACTTTGATTTTCGTTCACTTGACTTGCAAAGATTTCGTTCCCACCCCGTGATGATAAGGATTCCAAATATAATCAGTTCGTGATGCGATTGCCTCTCTCTCTAATGCCCCTCCCCCACATCTCAGATACCGTAGTCCGCTAGAAGAATCGATCTTTAGATGATTGTCCCAGATTGAGTACGTTGGAATACATTTGTTGTTATTGGCCGTAGGCAATGTAAAGTCGCGATTTTTTGTTCTAATATTTCTCTCTAGTTTACGAGTTTTCGTAGAGCGATAAAGCGTTTTGTTCATGACTTCATGTAATGATTTCAATAAAGCTTATTTAATCTTGGGAGAAACCCTCGTCACATTGCAATGAGAAGAAGCATAAAGATTCAAGGGACCGGTGAAACACAGAATCTTGGTTACCCAGAAAAATGGAAAATGGACGAGACAAATGCCAAAGATTAGATTATTTTGCATAGAAACTGAACTGATTCTGAATCGTCGAGTTTCGAATTTTCCATTTCGAAACCCCCCTCCCCTCATTCCTCTTCCTTTCTCCTACTCGCGAGTGGCTGCACCATGCCGAGACTCCTCAACCGCAGCAAGGAACCGCTCCTTTCGAAGCATTCGGTTGGTTTTTTCGCTGGGTTACGGTAGCCTCAGAGCATCTACTTCGGAGCACTGTAGGTCTCCTTCTGGGTTTATGCTGGGCCTGTAGCAGGTGGCCTTACCAGCGGGTCCCGCCTAGCGTTGTCTTACGACTTCATGAGATATACTAGCTTCATGAGATACGATAACGATAGGGTACTGCTCTTGAAGAAGTTTTCCCATGGGATGAGTACGGTAGTCTACTGTAGTCAAACAGTATCGATTATCCTTCTATCTCTTCAGAAATCGAGCGTACGCGTGACGGACTCGATGATGAAGGTGGGTGCTCTCTTCATTTAGCCTGATCTCTCGCCAGTCAGAGATAGCGAGAGAACAGGCGAAATGGAGAGAGTGCAGACGTCGAGAGAGTCAGATTACGGTATTCAGGGTCCTCTTCCCGCCGAGATCGAGATGCCTCCGGCGCCGCACATTCCCTGGGCCGAGGCCGGTGGTACGGTCTCTTCCTTTTGCCTTATCTCTCGTCGGTTAGAGAGGAGAGAGCAGGGCGAATTGAGAGAGACAGACAGAACTCTTTAATGAAAAAGTTCAACAAAGGGGTTTTAGCTCGTTGGTTACATCACTCATGAAGGGATGGGATGTGAATCAGTCTCAAGGTCTTTTGCCCACTCATCTGACCCACCGTCTGACCCATCATCTGACCCATCGTACAGGTACGGTAGTCGCCGTGCTGATCTGCTTCCTGCTCACGCTCTACTTCTTCATCGGTACGTGGTGTGGTGCCGCCTATTTGCCGGATCTGAGGGGACTATTTGCCGGATCTGAGGAGACTATTTTCCGGACCTAGGAGGAGGAGGACTGTGTAGCGTAGTGAGCACAATAGGTGGATATGGCTCCGGAGATTACGGTAACGGGTTATCGATTGCAGTCGTATTCGACGAGAAGCACTTCCGTTGGCTGAAGACGTACTGTAAGTTTCTCTGCTCTCTCATTTTCACACGCACTCTCGCTCTGTCTAACCGGCGAGAGAGCGTGAAGAATGAAGAGGGTCAGAAATCGATATTGCAGAGCCACGCTACAGTACCCGACAGTGAAGAAATTCCTGCATCATTTCCTCATGTCTACATATTACGATTTCAATAAAGCATATTCATCAATTTGAAATTTATGTCAAATTAGTTGCAAAAAACAACAAAAAATTATATTTGTTTGAAAAATACAGAAAAGTAAATAATAAAGCTGACTGACGATGTGCTCCAACTCAAATTTACAGTACTAGAAAAGTCGTCGACCGGCCGCACCGACGGCCACACCAATGCTTACAATTCAAACTTCTTGCAGTTTCCAGCCCGTTTCTCGCTTGTTTGTGCTTTGATTTCGCTGTTTTTCTTTAACGGTTCACAAGCAGACTAAGTATTAACGCCCAATCAGCATTAAAATTATTATAAGCTCCATCTTTTGGCTCAGTTATTGGTGCTTAGTCTGCTTCTTTCCGGGCGGATCGGTAGATTTTCTTTGATTTCCGTTTATTTAGCTTCAGAAGATGGTGGACACGTCGTCGATGCCGGAGGAGAAGACGCGCGCGCTCGCCAACTACCGCAAGAAGCTCGCCGACTATCGCGAGGTCGAGCAACGCCTCAAGGAGCTACGCAAGAAGGTTAGGCCCGTTTTCATTTGTCATCATTCTTCCTGGTCGGCATCCCTTCGTTCTTTATTGGCCAAAACACAATTGTCCCTAAAATTGTGAAAAAATCTTCTAAAATGTCTCAAAGACTGCCAAAATTTCGAGTAAGGGACACCCGGCTGTTGGCATTGTGTTCGAACTTTGAAGTAAAGAAATTACGACCTTAATCATATTCTAAACTTGCCTAAAATGTTGTCCATTTAGGAGCAGGAGATGCAGAAGGACCACGACAAGTCGGAGAACGACATCAAGTCGCTGCAGTCGGTCGGCCAGATCGTCGGCGAGGTGCTCAAGCAGCTCTCCGAGGACAAGTTCATCGTCAAGGTAAGGAGAATGTCGAACTTATTAAACTTTGAAACACGAAAATCGTTTTCCACGATGAACGCACTTTTGTGGATTTGCTGTTGCCGTTTCCATGTATATCTCAGAAAAGAGTTCATCGTCAAGGTAGAGTCATTTTGGTACTGAAAACCGCCGGGTATGCGCGCACACTTTCGGGGGGTTTTCACGTCACTTATCCATTAATCATAGAAAGAAGTTCATCGTCAAGGTAGGGGAGATTGTGAAACGTAAAGCCGCCTTCTCATACACTAACTTTCGTCATTTTTCAATGCGATTTTGAATTAATTCCAGCGTCAAAGATTGTGTAAAGGTGGATTATGAATTTTTTAACATCATCTTCCTTATAATTGCTTTAAAAAAAAGTTGATCGGAAAGGTAGCTAAACTGTGGAACGTAAAACCTCCTTCTAATTTCATCTTGTGGACGAGATAATACTTTTTCCAGGCAATGAACGGCCCCCGCTACGTGGTCGGCTGCCGCCGCTCCATCGACAAGGAGCAGCTCAAGCAGGTGATCTTAATTAGGCACTTACCTAAGCTCCTTAAGCATAAGCAGCCTAAGGCTAAGCACCCTAAGCATGATCACCTATAGACAGACCAGTATCTTGGTCTAACACTGCCGAGTTTCTGCCTAGCCCTGTTCTATAGAAGCACCATAGCTTAATTATCTAAATTAAATAATTATCATTTTTAATTATAAATATCCAATTCAGGGCACCCGTGTGGCGCTGGACATGACCACGCTCACGATCATGCGGCAGCTGCCCCGCGAGGTTGGTGTTTCAGGGCATTTAGAAATTAGTGGCTAATTATTACCGGATAATCACGTTCAAGATTCGAAGAGAAATAATAATGCAATTGATTCGTTCCTGTTAAATTATGGATGCACATGTCTCTTGCGAGGTTGGTGTTTCAGAGCATTTGCAATTTAGCAGCTTGCAATTGTCGAATAGTGTTTCCAGGGGTCAATTACCTTGGTAAAAACAATGGTTGAGGGCGGGTATGTTTTTCAGTTCAATGGCAAAAAGACGGGCACATTTTAACGAAATCTAGAATTTTCGTTATTTTTACCACTATTTTTCCGAGTCGTCCCGTCTCCGGCGGGCACGTTGTATGTCCAAAACCAAAAACAGCGGGTACGGTAGGTTAAAAATAACGAACAAGTTGATCTCTGAGTGTTTCGTCAATCGCGAGGTTGGTGTTTCAGGGCTCCTTTAACTCTTTCATTTAACAAAATAGTGAATTGAAAATCAGAAAAATGAAACAGTTACATTGCTTTCTCATACATACTGGATATAGGAGCTTATTGGTATCAATGCTTTTCCAAATTAGTTGCCTGCAATTGTTGGACAGTTGTTCCTCATTCTACAGCGATAATAATATTAATGAAAATGATTTGTTTCTGCTACAATATGTGTGCCCTGGGATGTTGGCGCTTCAGTGCTCTATTAAGTCCGCTTTCCCCCCGCCAGGATAATATTTGACAAACTTTGCCTCTATTTCTTCTGCACATGCATATGAGACCTATTGAATGCTCCAGCTTATTGGTTTCAATGATTTTCCAAATTAGTCTCATGCAATTCTGTGACAGTGCGCCTTCAATCTGCGAGAGAAATTCCAATGCAAATCATTCGTTCCTGCTACATTATGTGGTGGTGTATGCCCCGTGAGGTTAGTGCTCCAAGGCACTTTCAAACATGTTCCTTTCCGTACCATTGTAATAGTTGTCAGACAGGTCACACGAAAAAAAATGCTTTCACTTATATTGTTTGTTTTTTTTTAATTTTTAAAACGTCAAGTTAATTATATTAATTACGCTAATTCTAGGTGGACCCGCTCGTGTACAAGATGTCGCACGAGGACCCCGGCAACATCTCGTACGCCGACGTGGGAGGTCTCGCCGAGCAGATTAGAGAACTGAGAGAGGTACGGTATCGGGGAGATTATTGATCGATGTCGAGCAGACAAGAAAACGGGGAGAGGTACGGTATTGACACCAAATACTGTCATATCAGGGTAACTTACCAATAGTGAGTAAGTATTGATCATACCTGAGCGCGCATTTCCCTACGGAGGACGGGTCGCCGCCGCGTCCCGGTCGCTAGATCTATTCTAATAGATCTCTAAAGAGGGTGTGTGCTAGACGCGACGGGACAGAGAGAGCGGTGGGAGGAGAGAGAGGAGGGGCGGAGTTAGGGAGGGGGCTCGGCAAGGAGCTCCCTGGCTCAGGTATGGTATTGATTGATATTGTCGAACTGATGCTCGGCCTGATTAAACCCGATCAAGGAGTACAGTATGTTTAGTTATACAATCACCTTCTCACAGGTTGTCGAGCTGCCGCTGCTCAATCCCGAGCTCTTCAAGCGTGTCGGCATCTCCCCGCCCAAGGTTTATATTTTAATATGATATTTTAATTTAATTTTTAATTTATTAATTGCCACTTCTTTACCTTAGGGCGAAAAGTAAACAGCTATTTTTCTCCCTTGTTCATTCGATCATTCGCTCTCTTATTTATCACTATCCATAGGTTATAGAACGGTGATGGGCACACACAAGTAAAGAAGTGCTCATTAATTAAATTAGTAAAATTATCTAATCGCAGGGTTGCCTCCTCTACGGCCCGCCCGGCACGGGCAAGACCCTGCTCGCGCGCGCCGTCGCCTCCCAGCTCGACTGCAACTTCCTCAAGGTGCGGTTTTGGTTTTGATTTATTGATTATTGGACGACGATACACTCATGCGCCGGGGAATGACAGCTGATTGTTGTATTTGTTGATGTTTTATTCCGAACACTCCAGCAAGGACTTAAACGGAAATGCTACCAGGGCTTATTTGAAACAAGAGCTGCGTCAAATCTCCGAGTTTGCTATTTGTTGCCTTATTATTATTTGTGTGTTTAGTCATGGCTACGTTGACCGCATTGGATTTTCACTTATCATTAGGTTGTTATCACATTACTGCTACACGAACTTTCCTGCTGCCTTGATTTAGGAAATTTTTTTTTTCGATTTACTCTCTTGGGTTATCGTTTATTTTTTGGCACATTGACTTCTTGGGCAGAGATTGTCTCTTGATACAATCTGGCACTATGTACTGCCTATGCAACACTATCTTGACTACTTTACATACCCACTAAATTTAGCGTTTTCCTTCAAAGTTTTTCTGTCCAGACATTAGATCTGAATGAATGCGCAATTCATTCACATCTAGTGTTCGAACACAATTCATACTCAAACCCGCTAATGCCACGATAGTGCAACGCGAGTGTGCCTATGTACAGCTCAAATTATAAATTATAAAATTAGTAATTAAATTTAATTAATCAACTAATTCGCAGGTCGTCTCATCCGCCATCGTGGACAAGTACATTGGCGAGTCGGCGAGGATGATCAGGTTGATTAATCACTCCCCTTATAAATAGAATGAAACACGAACATGCTGGGTTAAAATTGCCGCTTGAATAGTTTTTGGGATGTTACTCATTGTGCCTCACTATCTTAGAACATGAGTGAAACACGAACTTGCTTGTCGGAAATTTTCCAATTGAATTTCGAGAGATGTCACCATGTATCGCGGTACCTTCTGCATGTATCCACCTTGTTAATTCTTTTTTCATTATGATCCCGCAATCTAGCACCGTGTCTTCTTACCGGGCTTCTTTGATACTAGATTGAACATGCGTGGCGGAAAGTTCTTTAAAATCTGCAGTTTATAGTGTTTCAAATTTTGTTTTTATAGATTAGTGTTACAAAATCTTAGTGTTTTGGTATTTTCATTATTATTGCAATTCTTAGGGAGATGTTCAACTACGCGCGCGACCACCAGCCGTGCATCGTGTTCATGGACGAGATCGACGCCATTGGTGATAATTTTTTTATTAATTAATTAGTTATTTAGTTTTTTTTAGTGTTGAGGATAATGCCAGTGAGTTCCGGGCATCACAGATATTTTAAAAGGAGATATTTCTTCTGTGAAATTAGTCGAAGCAGCCTTGGCAGGTCATAAAAATATATTTCTCTTTGGGCACTTTGGAACCTGTGGTTGTGGGGGCTTCATGAGGCCTTGACATCAGTTGGCCTGATTCGGAAAGTGATGGGACTCGATGGGGTTCTAGAAAAAAAAGCAATTACGTTTCACAAACTGGGCGTCGGTGCACACTTTTCAAATGTTTAATTATTTAATTCTCAATAGTAACAATAATATAATACATAAATCCAGGCGGTCGTCGCTTCTCCGAGGGCACATCTGCTGATCGCGAAATTCAGCGCACGCTCATGGAGCTGCTCAACCAGCTCGACGGCTTCGACTCGCTCGGAAAGGTCAAGGTACGGTAATTTACTGATTTGGTCTATCGAGAACTGACTATATGGACTCCCTGGGCAAGGTCAAGGTACGGTATCTGACCCCCTACCTTCTAGCGCTAACTGATTGTGTACTGTCCTTGTTGATTATGGTGATTTCAAGCTGCAAGGCTTGATTAGAATTGGTTTCGACTCTCTGGGAAAGGCCACGGTACGGTAACTGATCTATTTGGACTATCGAGAACTGATTGCGAGACTCCCTGGGAAAGGTCAAGGTACGGTAACTGATCTATTTGGACTATCGAGAACTGATTGCGAGACTCCCTGGGAAAGGTCAAGGTACGGTAACTGATCTATTTGGACTATCGAGAACTGATTGTTTTCTTTTCTTGTCGATTGTGGTGATTTCAAGCTGCTACGTTATCTGACCCCTTCAATCGAGAACTATTTGATTACTTTCCTCTTATTAGATCATGGTTCTGGGCATCGTTTGACGAAGTTTTGTACGTGCTTGATTTGTGCTTCATCCAGTCCCTGAAAGTTGGAAGTTGTGCAACTGTCAATAGTGATCGGATATCCGTTGTAAAATTTATATTAAAGTAAAATACAAAGGTGATTCACGAATCATCTCGAATGTATTACCTGCTAGATCCGCGCACCACTCATTCTTTGTATGATAGCGGCGTGAACAGTTTTCGATTGTTGTTTGAGAACGATATTATAAACAAATCAAATATTGCGAATCATGCTGATTACCATAACATTAATTATGTATTATATATTTATTAATTAATATAACCGCATTAGGTGATCATGGCCACCAACCGTCCGGACACGCTCGACCCCGCCCTCCTCCGACCGGGCAGACTGGACAGGAAGATCGAGATAGCCCTGCCCAATGAGCAGAGCAGATTGGAGGTGAGGGGTTGGAAAACCGGACTTGGAGTGATGATGGGGATAGGGAGCTGTTTATCGGTGCTATGCTTGGAATTGGCTAGGAAAAATTGTGGATTTTCCGAATGAGCAGACTCGAAAACGGAAGGAATAGTTGGGTTTCAAACACTTGATAAGAACGAATAGAATGAGGTGAGGAAATTATTAGTCTTTGGAAGAGAATTAGTATCTGTATGATCAGTAGGTCGCGAAAGCCCTGCCCAATGGGCAGATCAGGCTCTACAGGTGAGAGATGTACTAACTGTCCGGTTTCAAGGGTCCGATGTGATAGGGAGGAAAGCTGCGAGGCAATTGTCGTCGAAGGACCTGAATTCAACAAATAATATTTAGCAAGTGGTGACACCGCATGGGAATGGAACATGGAAAAGGGAAGATGAAATGGTGTTTTTACTAACAACTTGTAAAGGAACTGTCCGGTTTCAAGTGTTGGGTGTATTTGGGAAGAGAAGAGGCTGATGCTGCGATGTAGAGGTCGGAATCACAAATAAAAAAGTAGTGGATTTACGATGAAGGGAAATATCGAGAATGCCGTGCTGCTAAATGAGCAGCACGCAGATTGGAAGGTGAGAGGGAATGGGGAAGGGAGGGTTGCGTTTCAGGGGCTAGATGTTAGCGGATGAAATGAGGCGGGAGTAATTATTTGTTTACGGAAGTAGTAATTGTCAGTAGCCCTTTCCAACGAGTAGATCAGATTGGAGGTGAGCAGAGGATTGGGGACGGAAAAGTCGGGTTTCAATTACTTGTCAAACGGAACAAACAAGGATTTGGTCGATGATTGCGTAGTGGATTGATTAAACAAATAATTCTCAATTGATATTTATGCAATGATCAAAGCAAAAAAGGGATTGGGAAGAATGTCGAGGGATTGGGAAGAGTTGGGTTTCGCAGGTTGGATAAAAGTTGATGAAACGAGGCGCTGTAATTATCATGTAGCTTGGAATTTAAAACATTTTCAAAATTGGCCTTGCCACAGTCGGGTTTCACGGGGTAATCAAGTCAACCGGTTTTTTTGTCAGAGCAATCACATCTGCGGTTGCGTTGGACAATACAAAAAAAATAAATTACCCTTTCTTCAGGTGCTCAAGATCCACGCGAACAAGATCACCAAGTACGGAGAGATCGACTTCGAGGTGATTTTCGTGTTTATCTTTTATCACTGCATTTACTGGGCGCACTTACAATACACTATTAGCTGGGGACTGGTTTGGTAGTAAAAATTTGACTGGATTATATGACGTCGAATGTAGGTTGTTCACCTAGGAAAAAGAATCCGACTTCGAGGTGAATTTGAGTTTTGGATTCTGATGAAGTTGCTAGCTGAGCCAGTGTTGTTGATGGATCTTCCAGGATGAGGCAATAAATGGAACTATCTATAATGTAGTGGTTGCGTGGTTGCATTGCAAAGCGAATTTTGTGTTTCGGCGTTGACTGATGGCAATGGCCGACCGATTTTTGCAATAGTTCCTTGCTGTTCATTAAAACATTAAAATTGTCCAATCTTGAACTAATCTTTAGTTATTACTGATATTAGCTACTTATTATTTTTAATATTATTTAATATCGTAATATTTATTTATTACCGTATCTCTCAGGCGGTGGTGAAGCTGTCGGACGGCTTCTCGTGCGCCGACCTCCGCAACGTGTGCACCGAAGCGGGTGAGTGGGAAAGTGGAGGAATGGAAGGGTTACGGGGGTTAACTTATGGTAGTTTAGTATCGAGTATTCTTTTTATTACGCTGGTTTTTGTTACGCTGGTGCTGTGTAAAGGGATAAGCCAGCTTTATTAATTGGATACGACAAATGAAGTTGCTATGATTGGTGGCCAGCGTCAAACTGTGCACTTGATGCTAAATAGTAACGCGAATCTCGCAGGGTGAAATTTGTTTAGTACTGCGTCTGCGTGTAATTCTAATAGAGTATCACTATTGAATAAGATTGGAATCAGTCACTTTAGTTTTTTGTGCTTCGACACCAATCACTCTTCAGGTCTGTTCGCGATTCGCGCCGAGCGTGAGTACGTCATCGAGGAGGACTTCATGAAGGCCGTCAGAAAGGTTAGTGTTTATTCATTTTTGTATTTTCAAAAAGTAATAACATAGTATTTATTCAAATTCACATTAAAACGTTGAAAAGACTGTTTGTTTTTGCGTTTCGCACTTGGGTTAGTAAGGCAGCATGAACTAGTTTTTTGATAACAAGTCAACATTTTTCAAAATTAGAAATAACATTTGTCGTCTGCTCCTGCCTGGAAACTATTGTATTATCTCTTTCAGTTTTTCACTTGAATAGATTGTGTAGCCTGAATGTGCCTGGTCAATTTTATTTAAAAATAATATATATTTTCATAATTATTTATTCATTCTCAGGTCGGCGACGCGAAGCGACTTGAGACGAAACTCGACTACAAGCCAGTCTAAGGCCGGTGCAGGCTCCGCCCCCTTTCCAAGCTCCGCCCACTTACTATTTTCCCTTCGTTTCATTCGATTGCTCCCCCTCGATTGTGCATACCCATCAGAAACACATTTTATACGATCTACAGTAATTCTTTTCTGACTCGTGACATCATTTTGCATACTCCTACGGTGATTTACAACAGTAATCTTATTGAGAGTGAATGGAATTAAATAAATGAGTTAAACGAGTAAATGAGTTGAATTTTTTGTACAAGCGGCTATTTCATGCAAAGCTCAATACATAATGGATTTTTTTGCCGTATTGGATGTGAATGAAAGAAATTAGCCTTTTTTACGATTCAAGCCAGTGTTCGAAAAGTCATGTGAACAACACCTTACGTCGGGCGCCTAGGTGCCCGACAGCAGTCGATTGGGTTTGCGACAGTTTTTTTCCTACGTCTGGTAGGGTCAGATGTGTGTAGGAAATAAATTGGACCAGTTGATTAAGAAACTGCAGAGAAAACCACCTCGAAGCTGTTGACATTGTTTGCATGCTTTTCGATCACTGATTTCTTCTTAGGTGCCCGACCGCAGTCGATTGGGTTTGCGACAGGTTTTTTCCTACGTCTGGTAGGGTCAGATGTGTGTAGGAAATAAATTGGACCAGTTGATTAAGAAACTGCAGAGAAAAACACCTCGAAGCTGTTGACATTGTTTACATACTTTTCGATCACTGATTCAAGCTCTTTATATTCTACAGTCAATATTACAAACTTTCGTGAGCACTGGAGAGACCTAGCAGTTGAGATGGTTGATAGCCATGTCTTCAGGCGACTTCGTGATGTGCGAGTTGTAGAAGCGATTTCCGCAGTATCCACAAGCGTGAAGTCCAGGCTTGTCCAAGTTGATGAACACCTGAATGATGTAATGTAATAACGTCGAGCAGCAAAAAAGAACGTTTCTGGTTTCGAACCATAGGCCTCATTGATGCTCCTCCAATCTAGCAAAAAGTAACGAGGGACGATAGAGAAGCTCTGGTAAAAGTTTCCACTGGATCTGTGTATCTTGCATGTTTTCTTGTAGGAAGTCAACTGTGATCCTGCTAGGAAACTTTTACCAGAGAGCGCGTGGGGGGGGAAGAGGGGCGGGGTAAAGTATCTACCCGCAAACTGCCGAAAAATCAAAGCTCACTCTGGGATGGCCGAGGGCGGCGTGGCCTCCATCACAGTGGACGACTCTCTCGTGCCCGCAGTCCTTAGGGGGCTTCTCTGCGATGAGAGTGGCCGCCACGTTCGGGTTCACCATCTTAGTATTAATTATAGTAAAATATGTATTTATCTCTTGTTTCCAACAGTATTTTTTTCTTATGTCTATGCTATTTTTGGCTCACGTTCGGGTTCACAATCTGAACAACAATAATCGTTTATTTATGCATTTATTCTTTCATTTATTTCCGTTATGTTGCAAATTTGTTCCTAGATTGAGATGGATAGAGAAAGATTGATTGCGAGATAGCATTGAATATCTATCGCAAATGTAAGTAACTCGAATCTAGACAAATCTGGCGTCAAAGTTAGATGTCAATCAGGAGATTTCGAAGCTAAAAATGGAGTACCTTCGGCGCAGTGTCGAATCGTTGCAGACGCCAGTCCTTGTCGTCCCAACCCTGCGTATCTTCTCATTGTATCTTTTATATTTATTCAGAGAAGTCCAATTATTTCAAATATCTCAGTTATGTTTCAGATGCACGAGAAAAGATGCTGAACTAGCTTGCCTCATTAAAGCCTTAGATGCGATTCAAAAATAATTTTTTTTCCATTACAAACAACAATATTTTTTAAAGGTTCTCATCCAGTCGGTTCACATCCGAAGATAGAGTTCGAAATACGAGCAGTTCACCTGCTCTCTCGCCGGTCAGAGCGATTCGAGAGTGTGCGAGAGACGGTTACGCTTATTTCGAGCGCTCTATCGGACGGTAATCATCGGACTTATCGTACCTGTCCAGTATGGGTAATCTTATCGGGCGAGGTGGTGGACGAGACTGCGGGAACTTTGGAGGACAGAGTCCGCGCGATGCTCACACGAGGCGCCAGACCGCGAAGAGCCAGCATCTCAAAGTTATGCAATATATAAAAGGGCAAAATTAAAGTTGCTTCCACGGTCAAGGCGTTTTTCATGAGACAGCCACGCCTTGTGGGGTACACAGGAAAGGCCGGGATCGGTGTATAAATAAAAGGGTAAATGATTTGACAAAAATGACAAAAAAATGACAAAAATGTGTCACGTCACATGAAGCAAGCAAACCATGGACTGGTTTGCTATTTGACGGACGCATGAACACCACCGTCAGGGTGCGTCAACAAGTGGTGACTATTCCCAAATGTCGACGTGTGGCGCATTCTTTATCTGCCCCGAATAAATCTCGTAATTTAAATCGTTAATTTTATCACTACATTCTTGTATTATTGCGTCTGTACTCGAAGGCGAATTTGAAATATATGCCTATTCAAAGACATTTGGCGCCAAAAAAACAGCTGTTATTTCTTCTCAACGGCGCTGGCACAGTGGGAGGGGACCTCTAAACCTCAACTCTCTCTCATATCCTTTCCGTATCTCGGAAATCGATATGAGCATAGGAAGAGATGACATGCTCTGACTCTTCCTCTCATTCGTGCACCTTTTCACACATCCTCAAAATCGTTGTCTTTCGCTCACCATGGAAACGTCGCTAAAAGACAAGAGCTATTCCATCAAAATTTAGTAACCGCGAGCAACGTGATAAATACGTTAAAGAGTCTTTGAAGAGAGTCTTCTTTCCCTTCAAAATTCCTTAATTCTTTTCTTGCTCCCGTTTGTTCAGCCTAGAAAACACCAGTCCCAGTCACATCTGGTCTAGGGCAAGACACTCGCGGTATTGATTGAAAAATTGTCTACCATATTTTCTTTCTGCGCTATTTAATTTAACCTAAATATTTTTTTCCATCTAATTTCCGTCGTTCGCTTCCCGTTCACATCAGATCTCTCAATTCTTTGTAAATGCGAATAAACTGTAAACCGAAAAAATTACTTCCAATGCGCTCTTCATGTCTTCAACAAGGAGTCTTCTGCTTCCTCTCACGTTAACCATTGGCGCGCATGAACCTATATTAATGATTCATTGTTACTAATGCTCGTAAGAGAAGCCTGGAAAGACTGTTTCAAAATCGCTTGCATGCTCTCTTCATTAATGTGGACAATGAAAGTGTTACAGATGTCTCCTCGCAAACCGAAAGCAGCCGCGGTCGAGCTGCCTCAAACGAGAAGCAAATCACGGAGTGGAACAGCGAAGGTAAGGATTTTTTCAGTGAAACCTCTTCGACCTCCGACCTCTCCCTATACGGGTCGGAGGCCTCTCCCTATAGCGAGACCGTAAACCTCGTTTGGCACACCCTAGTTTTCACCAATTGATAAAATACTACCAACAAAACGTTTCCTTCAAATAACATCAATCTTCGCTATTGAATCATTCTGATTCTGAGACCTGAATTTGAATCCTGAGAAGTTCGATTATTTCACATGTGTCAGTTATGTTTCACGCGGTGGAGAATAGCTATTGATTATTAGTGTGCATCAATGGAATCTCTATATCCGATGGAATGAACAGAAAACTAAAAATTTCATTTGCAGCTCTCTTCCGGCCTCGAGCAGAAGTCGACCGCTGCCACACCTTCCCCGAAGAGAGGTCGCAAGCCAACTGCTACACCTGCTGCTACAGCTCTCCCAACTTCATCGAAAAGAGGACGGAAACAGCAGGCTCCGACCACGCCTGCAGCAGCATCAACATCTCCCTCACCAAAGAGAGGGCGTAAGTCAAAGCATTCTGCTACTCCTACAGCAACGGGAGCAGTTGCCGCAACGACTCCTGCAGCAGCAGCAGCAGCAACATTTCCTTCACCAAAGAGGGGACGCAAGCAGACTCCGGCTGCACCAGCTCTCAGTTCTGCATCAACGGCACCAGTTCCGGCTACTTCATCAAAGAGAGGTCGCAAGCCGAAGGCTCCTGCTGCTACTGAAGAAGGTGTGGTGGCTCCAACCCCTGATGGATCACTCCCTTCTTTATCCAAGAGACAGCGCAAGCTGACTGAAAAGGCTGCTGCAGAAGCTGCAGCCTCATCCCCAACGGTGCCTCCAAAAAGACAGAGGAAGCAGGCTCCGGCTCAATCTGAAGCTGCTGCAACGACCCCTGCAGCAGCACTCCCTACTAACACACCGACGAGAGAACGCAAGCCGAAAGCTACTGCTGCTGAAGCTCCGGCCCCAGCAACTGCAGTCGGTCCTTCGCCGAAGCGAGGACGCAAGCCGAAGGCTCCTGCGCCATCTGCAGCTGCTTCGGCTGCTTCATCGGCCGCCGATGCAGCGACTGCGGCTGCAGCTGCAGCCGCAGCTGCTAGAGCAGCAGTTGCAGCAGCTGCGGCCGCCCTTGCGGCCGCTCCCCCGACGACCCATTCAACCCGACCGGGAGAGGCGCGGCGGGTGTCGCCGGCGACCGCAGCCTCGCGTGCGCTCACGCTAGCGATGTTCGAGGAATCGCAGGCCCTTAACCGGGCAGCCATTGCTGCCTATAATGCCGCCCATCCCGCCCCTCCTCCTGCTCCTCCTGCTCCAGTAACTCTTCGTCCATCACCACTTATACCCCAGCCCCGTCCGCCCTTCTCACCGCTGACGCTGAAGAACGGACGGCGACAAGATGTGCCTGCTACTATTTCAACAAGAAATGTAGCACCTCCGATCCCTCGTCCAAGCACCCACGCTGCGGCCTCTGCTCCTCCTTCCACTGCTCCTCATGCAGTAATCCTGAATCCGCGTCCCTTGTCTCTCTTTCCGCCAAGATCACAGACTTCTGCAGCAGTTGTGGGAGCCACCTCGACCTCGGATGTCAGGGCTTCAGCTACAGCTTTCAATCCTACTCCAACCGTGGCCCCTGCTGCATCAGCCCCGACAATCCGTCCCTACCGCTATATCCCCTTTTCATCTACAACATCGGCTTCTTCTGCAGGAGCTGTGGGTTCTCCGGGAACCGTTGACGCCTCGGACCCGGCTCGATCCCCTACTGCTCCGCCATCGGCGCCCACTGCAGCAGCTGTTGTTCCCTTGTCAGCTACTTCTGACAGAGCTCCAGTCCCGGCTCCAGTCGTGGCCCCGCCTCCTCCTCCTCCTGTGGCCGTAGTTCCGCCCCTTGCTGCGGCTGCTGCTGCTGCTGCAGCAGCTCCACTCCTTGCTGCAGCCCCTCCTGCTGCACGCCGCCCCCTCCCGAACGACCCGCGCGACCCGGAGGGTCGCGTCGTCAACTTCCCGGCGGGCTGGCGCCAGGCTGAGCCTGATTTGCTGCAGTGGGAACATCGACCCATTAATCCCCCACAGCGAGGAGACTACAGACTGATCCCGATCGATGAAGACTCGCTCGGACTGAAACCCGTTCAGGTTGGTTGCGCTTTTCTGTGGTTGTTTTTGTCAAGGGGACCGCAAAAGTCGGCCCCTATGCATCCTAAAGTTGTCATCACCATAACGGTACCCTTCTAGAAAATCCGGCACTTCTCTGTTTTTTTGGCCCAGTCATTTCTCGCAGAGTTCCCTATGCCTATCATTATCATTCTCTACCCTCAACGCATTTAGAGCGGTAGTTGCCTGGGCCAAAAAATAGAGAAGTTCCGAAAATCCAAAACAGTGTGTGTGTTAGTGCGAGATGTCTTACGAACAATATTTTTTGATTCAAACACCATTTTTGAGAGAGAGAGATGGGATCTGAACGAACAGTATTCCTGGCGAGATGCCACGTTGGCCAGAGGTCAGGGACAGAAACATTTCCCCGGTGGGGTCCCACGTTTGCCACAGGTCAGGGATACAACGAAAAGATGACCTCTGGGGATAAAATAATAATAATAAAAATAATATTTTGTATTGCAGCGTCTAGCCGCCTTCAAGCGGGCGACGACCCATTGCCATGAGAGGGAGAAGCGGGATGGAGGCACCGAGGATAGAAATGACCGACTGTGCCGCGGGTTCGGATGCCTGGACCACGGTATCAACCCAGAGATGGTCGATCTGGTCTACAGTGCCCGGTGCGGTTATATTTTATAAGATAGAGAATTTACCACATGTTCAAAAGATTCAGCAACCCACGTTTAGAGTTCGAAATACGGGTCGCCGTCTCTTCATTTCTCGTACTCTCTCACCGGTCAGAGAGGCGAGAGAGTGTGCAAAATGAAGAGACGGCGACCCGTATTTCGAACTCTACCCACGTTCAACTCACATGTCAGTGCGAGTGTATGTAGGAAAAATACAAACGATGGAATTTGAGGAAGATTGTCCAAGAACTATCGGAACTTTATCAATAGTTAGTTCACGCCTCCAAACCGAATCGTCAACATGACGACGGACCTCCACCCAAAACCTAACGAAGATCAACGTAAATCTAATCTCCTTCATACCTTGGTGGATAAAATAATTGAATTGAATAGTTAGGCCGTTTACATTGATGAAGAGCGCAGAGATCACAGCTGAAATTAAGAGGAAACCAATTCCAGGCGAATTCCCTTGGCCCGAGAGCCGTCTCCGCATCCTTCCTCTCCTCCTTCCATACCGGTCTCTCCCTCGAACAATGCTCCTCCTCCTCCTCCTCCCGGACCGTCGAACAATGCTCCGAATCCAGGCGTATGGTGCTCATCATAAATTCTGAATATTCAGCGCATAAAACAGCGCGCGCGTCATTATGACCAGATCTTCTTCACTCATAGGATTTCCATGAAGCTGTTTTGCCCGATCAATCATGGAAGGATGAGCTAAATGCACGGACCGGTAGTCGAACCCGGGTCTTCCGCTTACCGGGTGGATGTTCTACCACTGAACTACCCTTTACAGGCTGCACCCGCACTCACCGACGATGACGTAATCGTGCTCGACTGAATCCTGCGCATGAAACGTACTTTCCGACTCCACCCGCTTTTTTAGGACCCCACTTTTTTCCTTCATTTTCTGTCATTTACTCGTAACGCTTTTAATCCACTTAGGGTCCCACGCGTTGCCTTGCGACGTAAGATCGCTTAATGTGGAACACGTTTTCCTTTTTTACTTACCTTTACTCGTAACTCTTTAATGCCCATTTTCTTTAAGGTCCGCAGTTTAGTTTTTAACTCTGTACGCCTTGGAATCCCGCTTATTAGAATAGCTCATATCTGTTCATAATATTCCCCAAATTTTCCCATTTTCGTTTACCTCCCACACTAGTTACCATTGAAATACACTTCTTGCTTTACTGACTCGTAACTTTCATTCCAATTCCTATTCCAAGCGATTCTTAGCCACTCTTACCACCGAATAACACCATCGAATAACTCGAATAAAAATTTGAACGCTCAAATTCCGGATGTGTTTCACGAAGTCGTTAAGAACGCTGAAGATACCTAACTGCGATATTCACTTTTTGAATAAGATAAATAAAAAAAATCAATAATCGATAAATCAATAATCGTCAGGATTATGGTATCGGACAGGGACGATCAGCGCGCGGCGAAGGAATTCGTGAGGAAGCAGGGAATCAGGTACGGTAGTTGGATATCGATTCGATACGGTAATTATCGGTCGACTGCGGTATCTTAAAATAAGTGACCTGTCGCAACGCTTTCATGAGGGTCTCCTTGCTGAGAGAATAACCAATAAAGAACACGCGTTCCATGATGTATTCTGAGCATTTGAATCATACGGTAGTTTCTGAATACTGCGGGTTTCGTTCACTGCAATTATCGATCGGATACTGTAGCTATATATTGAATACTTTAATTCGTCTTGCAGGAACGTCAAGTTCCTCAGTGCCGTCGTCATCAGTCGAGCGGAGCAGCTTGTAGTTGTGGACGCGCTGAAGGAGCAGGTACGGGGGTGCGGAAGGGGAAGGGTGGGATACGGTTGTGAATATTGATCTAATATTGACGCGTTGAAGGAACAGGTACGGTAAATTGTATTTTTATTGCGAAGATCAGCTGGGGGGGGATTACGATAGTTTGCACACCACACACCACACGTCAGTCGTCTAGAGGCGGAGCAGTTGGTTGTTGTGGACGCGTTGAAGGAGCAGGTACGGGCAAGGGGATTCATGGGAGATTACGGTAGAAATTATTGATTTTTTAAAGTAGAAATTATTGATTACGGTAGAAATTATTGATTTTTTAAAGTAGAAATTAGTGATTACGGTAGAAGTTATTGATTTTTTAGAGTAAAAGGTACTGTAGTTATTGATTATTTTGAAGGAGCAGGTACGGTTGGGGGATATTGATCTAGTTGGTTATCGATTTATTGATGGCCTGGTAATTGAGAAGGATGCCGATTGAAAAGATTGTGACGGTAGATTCAAATGACAAGTTATGTTTCACGAAGGTGTAATAATCCTTGAAGCTTCTTGTATCCTGGACCTGGGTTGTCTTTTCTAGACAAAATAAAACCTGAACACCAGGAACAAGCTCGCTTATCGATCGAATCATCAATTTTCCAGTAGACTTCGAAATACGGGTCACCGTCTCTTCATTTCACGTGCTCTCTCACCGGTCAGAGAGGTGAGAGAGTGTGCGAAATGAAGAGACGGCGACCCGTATTTCGAACTCTTTTCCAGGAGCACCGTAAGAAGTTCGGCAAGGAGCTCAGGGGAGCGAAGAGGTTAATTGGAGTGCACATTGAGAGATGCGAACCGATAATAAAGAAGATGAGGAATGAGTGAAATTTCGCGATATTTTATAAATATTTTCACATTCATCGTACGCTCCATTCAAACCATTCCAAGCTCATTTGTGTTGTAAATATTGACATCTGCTTCTTCCAAATAAAGAATTTCCTATGAAATAAGTAATAACACAAAACTTGGCGACGATCGAATTTCCAAGTTCGCAGGGTATTGATGAAGTCTCACTTTTTCACCGTGTCTCTCGCTTGTCCCCTGTATTGAATGCGCCCTGAATCCATCCCTAGTTGTATCCAAGACCACTGTTTCTAGGGCGGTGAAGAGGGGATGCCTCTTTCAGTCCCCATTCTTCCCTTTTTTTCGTTCCTCTCAACTATCCCCTTCATCGATCGACATGGTGAGCTTTCTTCACCTAAATGTTTCTTGCAAATTTTTAACAGTACAGATTACATTAAAGTATTCTGCGTTTTTTCTAGTGCATACTATGGCTTTTGTATACCCAAGATCTGCAGCTAGCCCTAGACTACTGTATCCTTCTAATCAATTATCGACTCCCTACCGTACTCCAAAGTCAATTATCGATCGATTACCGTATACTCCAGCTGGGTATCTCCGCAGCTCTCGCCGTCTACGTCGAGCCGAAGAAGCACCTGTTGCCGCTGGGATTCGTCTTCATTGGTACGGTTGATTATTGATCGAGAACTGACTTATTATCGATTCTACTTGTTTTATCTAGCCAGGGGATGGAACTTCTCTACTGTTGATGCATCATCCAGCTGAATGTTTGCATATTTCTTCGAAAGTCTACCGCCTCTTTTGTTTTAGACATTTTCTTCTCGATTACTGCATGTTCACAGCATACGGTAGCTATGTACCCACAAAAGCCTCCCAACATTTCGCGATGGCATCCACCGTACCCACACTACACTCTTCTTCTCGATTCCCATCTACCGTAATCCGCCATTTGCAAGCCACAATATACCATACCGATTCCTTACAGTTCTGACCTGGACCATCCTGACCATTCGCTTCGTCAACCTGCTCAATGGCGTCGCCGAGGGACAGGGCGGTAAGACTCTCTCTCTCTCTTTGTCGCCTGCTCTCTCGCGCTGTCTGACCGGCAATAGAGCGCGGAGAAGAGAGAGAAAATCGGCAAACATCTATGAATATTGGAGTTCACCGAGAAATCCATGTTTTCACTGGATCTGATCTCTTTACGTACAGTGCCCGCTCTCAACGCGACCGACGACGAGTTCGGTTCCCTGTTAGATGACATCATCAACGCCACCTGGTTCCTGGGCAATGCGACGGCGTCCTGAGCGGAAGGGCTACCGTAATTACCGATTATCGATTATTTGACCGTGTTGATAAATCTGTTCAAATCAGCTCCTAATAGCTACCGTAATCCCCGATTATCGATTTGTTGATAAATTCGTACAGTAATCTTTAACTGTCGGTTACTGCATTTTTTTGATAAATTCATACAGAAATAGCTGGAAACGAATTTCGAAATCCTCGATTATTCATTTCTGCATAATGATGATACACCTGTTCTGCAAACGTTTATGGCAACCGTAGTCCAGGAGTATGAATTACCACATTGCTTCGATAAATCTGTACAGAAATATCCCCGCGATGACGAATTTAATGAATAGCAGCTTTTTTGCCCGCATGTCACATTGTAACTTGTTTGAGTACAGTTGCGTGAGAGAATGCGCGAGGGGAAGCGCAGAGAAAGAGAGAGGGACGAGAGAGTGTGGAGATAAGAGAGGGTAGAGAAAGATAGTTGCCGAGAGCGCGGAGAATTGGAGGATGAAACCGGAAGCCCTGAGCATGTTTCTGTTTGAAATCGGGCAAAACCGGGGTGAGATGAGGGGAAGAATTCCGACAAAACTCAGCTGGGAGAAGAAGTAGAATCATAGTACACTGTACTGTTGAGTTGATCATTCTTCCTAGCCTTATTATTTTATTTTGATATATTAAAACGCGAAACCTGCATTCAATACGGCTGAATGCTCCACCTGGATTTTGGGAATGTGTGAAACATAACTTTTGATTCGGGAAACTTGAAACTGATCTGAGAGAAGAGGTTGATCACAATACGTCATTGTATGCATATATATTTATGCATAAATCTCGATAATTTCCAGCGCCTGTATTTATTGTTATTCTTTTTCACTTCGAAAAGACTCATCAACTACATCTAAATGTGTCATCTTGATTTTAGGAATACGTGAAACGTATGCCGACTCACATCACTGTTGATTCGGAATAGTTAAAGCTGATCAGACTGCATTTTACTGCGTAGTTGTGCGAATATTTTAGTGCATTGCATTGTGATTTCCAAAAAATAATGACACCACAATTATCCAGAAAGTCATAAACGAGAAAGTTATAGTCAGTTCGATATATTTACTTTTTTTTATGAATTTACGACAGGGAGTGGTGTACACATCAGCATTTCCAATCTTTATCTGGGTTTGAACCATTCCTGAAACTCAACCCATTCGAGATTACATCCTGTGCTGTTTTTACGGGCAATTTCGAGAATCGTATTGTTGAAGTGATACTTGAGGATGTTTTCGGTGTTTTCGGTTACTATTTCACTGGGGGCCGTTCGGGACCGGAAACACACGCCGTAACTCTGCTACTCGTCTCATCACTCCACCTTATCTTTCGTCAGTCAGAGAAAGGAGAGAGCACGGAAAAATGAGAGAGACAGACCATCACTGCTCGGTAATTTCCGTCCCCGGGCCCTAGCAACTGGTTACCGGCTCAATAGCCCATGAGGCTCTCCTCAAATTGCCTTGTCTCTCATCGGTCAGAGATGGGCGAGAGAGCACGCAGATCGAGGAGAGTCTTCCTGCTAGGGGGAAGGAGGATCGTGGTAGTAACCTTCACCCCTTGTCTCGCTTTCTCTCTCGATCGGTGTCTCTCCATGTCGCCTGCTCTCTCGGCGGTCAGAGAGGGCGAGAGAGCATGCGAATGGGAGAGAGTCAGACCATCACCTCGATCACTCTATGAACCGAGGCGCTTTTGTGATTGCGAGCACGCCAATCGTCACCTTTTTGTGCAGTAAAGCCTGGCGTTCTTGATATTTTACTGCACTCTGACTCTCTTAATTTTGCGTGATCCCTTTCTCACCAATGGCAAATTGAAGCATCTCTTTTTCGTTGTATTGATAGTACGGGTGCTCTTTCCATGGTAGCATTCTCATTTACTGCATCGAATAATGCTTTATTTTTGTAAATTGATGGGGATGAGACCTCAACTGCCTCGATATTGCCCTTTTTCCCTCTCATTTCGCTGGCTTCCATTTCGCCACTGATATTAGCACTTTTTGAACTGCGAAAGAAGGCGAATTCGCGTTGATTGAGCGGATTTAAGCGACCAGACAGACTGAAATCTCTCTAGTCTCTTGCTCGTTTGGCAACCTCGCTCCCTTTCCCCTAGTATCGTCAAGCCGAAATATCTGCTGATTTGAAGTTGGGCATTTCCACGTAAGTCTCTTAGACACTCTTGATCGATGAAAAATAGATTGAGCACTGCCGAAGTGCTAATGAGCTTTATGAGCTACTCGGCGCCTTATGAGGAAATTGCCAAACTACGATTACCTTGGATCTTCATTTTCCGATCCTCAACATTTCGACCCCGTCAGTGTGGGTGCCACCGCGCGAGTCATTATTGAGTGTTTGCTCTGTTTCTTTCGCTCACTTCTTCACGCCACTGACGTGGTTTGGCAAGGAGGTGGAAAAGAAGAGATGTTTCGGCCTTCCGATTCTCTTCCGTTTTTTGATTCTACCCATCCGCCACACTATTTCGTGTTGCTGAACAACTTTGGTACTTCGCGGGAACAGGGTGTAGGATAGACAGTAAGTAGAGTGTTAGAATTACGGGCAATCGTTTCTGCCTTTGAAGTACTATCTCTGACAAGCTAGAAAATGAAGAGACGGTTACCCTTGAAACTCGAACGCTAATAGTTAGTGCGAGAAGTGAGAGTTGCGTGATCAAGACTTGACGAGGGAGATTCGTTGAGAGTGATGAGGTAGAAGAGGCAGAAAGGCAGAAAGGAAACCTGAAGTGTATGTACTGTGGATCTTCGCATCTCTTCTAACATGAACATTTTACACTCCATCTATCGGGTGGCCTGTCTCATTTCGCCATACTGTCTCGATTCTCTGACTGACGAGAGATACTGTGAAGAGACGTGAACATTGCTCCCTTGGAACATCCTGTCCCTTTCGCTCTCTCAGAGTTTGAGTGCGCGTCTGATTAGTGTTTCACACTCGTAGGCTTTCTTTCGCGTACGATTTGCGGCGCTTAAAATCACATTGATTGCCTCGGGCGCAATATGTATTCATCTTACATTCATTATGTGAACGAGAGAGTTGAACCTACAATTCACGGGCACATTTCGACCCCGCCGGCGCGTTTCGCGCAACAAAAAGCTCGAACTAGAGACAGGTTGAAACGAGTATTTCCGTCGCTCCACCTCTTCGTAATCTCTTCGAATACCTCATATTTCTGCACAACAATCGACCTCCCACAACAATCGAGGCATCGTGACTAGACTCTAGTTTCAGGTTGCGCAAAGTTCTGGAATGTGCAGACATCGTATTCAATTTCAGTACCGGCGTACCCATTTCCGCTTTTCGCATTCGAATATGAATTTCATGCCCACAGAACTTGCATAAATCCATTGCCTCTTCTAGTTCACAGCTCTGACCAGTGAGACACCCGTCTAATGATGAGACTTCCGAAGCATTTCATATACCTATCGCCTAGTGTTCAATACAGACAATCGACCTCATAGGCATCGTGACTAGACTCTAGTTTAGATGCATCTGGATTCTTGACGAGATATAGATTCCTACCTCGTGAAGTCTCCAAATGTTTCGAAGCACCAAGAAACCGGCGATTTCCTGCTCTTTTGGTCATAGAAAAACATCCGACTCCGCGTTCAAAAGCAATTTTGCTCCATAAACTATTATCCCTCACTCGATTCAAGCGGGATTTTGCAATAATCGACAAATTATTCATTGTGGCAGCATTCGTCTATCTGGGTTTTTTTTTAAATTTCTAGCCTACCACTTCCATCAGAGACCAGTTACAGTAGAAATAATCTGAAATGAGGAGGCAGGGTTGAATATATTACTGTTGCCTGGATCTTCTAGCCTGTGAATGCCTGACCTCAAACTAGCTAAAGATACAGAAGAGGAACACCGTTGATCGTTGAGTACTTCAAGCGCTCCCCTCTTTCCCCGTGCTTTCTAGTCTCCCTCTACCTTCTGATTTGCACTCTGCGTGCCATTTTATAGTCGGTAGTTGCCTCTCCTATTTCTTCCCCTCCTCTTTCGCGTTAGAGATCCAGTGAGTGCAGTGAATGCGATCGCGTCTTTTTGGTCTCTCGGAAATTCCACTCATAGTTCACGTTCAAAATTTATCGTTTTCATGTGTATTATTGGCCGGGAGTTACCCTCCTTCTCTTCTGTGGAAGATTCTCACGTCTTGTTGATTCCTCGCTAATTGCCTCCAAAGATCTTGCACAAATTCGTTCACAATACAAAACGATATTTATCAGTGACGTTCAAATTCTTACGTCGGGATAATCAATGATTGAACGGGCACTAGGTTCCTTGAGTTGCTTGAACAAATGCTTAAACAAACCTTTTTTTTGCTATTTTTATCAGCTATTTTCGCTTTAGCAATCGCAACTTTAGTTCGTTTGAGTAGCCGGAGGTCTCTCCTCCCTGGCGACCTCGACGATCCTGACAACGCTACCTCGTGCGTGCCGGCGCGTATTAGTACTACGAGAATCCATGACGATGGTTTCTTTGTTTGCGTCCATCTTTAGTGTTTTTCTCCGCGCTACTATGCTATTTTTCTGTTGAACTGCCGCCTTTTCGACCTACACTACATGAATACGCAGAGTCCTGAGACTAAGGATAACAAGAAGCTATGCTGAAATATTATTTCCATTTCAACCGTTTTGTGATTCATTTCCTACTCATTCTCCTCACTTGACTCCGCTGACATTGACCTCGTAGAGTGAATACAGCGGCGTGAATCACTTTGGACCCTTTTACATGGTCTCTCGATAATACTCGGACCTCCGAGAAAGCTCTAGAATTGGAGAGAGTGATTCTTACTCAATAGGAAGCGTGTGTTTACAGCCCTGAGAAATCGAGCGCAATCGAGTATTTCAAGGGTCTGTTTAGTTCCACTGATTTAGTCGCCGACTTGCCCTTTCTTGAATGGTATTTTGATCTTTTTCCTGGTGACGCAGGCTATTGGCCTTTTTCGATCCATTTTCATTAGCGGCTGAACTTTCCCCTTGTTCTCGAATTGAAAAAAATCATTACTCATTTTCGCTTCCTCTTAGTCACTCCAGGGTTTCCTCGAAAAATATTTGAGAATTAATCCATTTCCGCCATTTTTGTTGTTTTTCTCCACATACCGGCTCGTACGGGCCAAATATTGTCCACGAGTAAATAAGTAAACTACACACCCATTATTCCCCTCTAGTAGGTCAGACAGAGCGAGAGAGTACGCGTATCGGAGAGAGCCAGGCAGAAATTGGGTAATTGTAAATAACCCAACTACATTGGGCACCTTTCGGAACGCCTAGTGGAGGGGGGGGGGGGGAGAAAAGAATACTAAAAGATCTATTACGCTTGCTCACCGAGTTTGTTCAACTGGCTAGTGAAATCTACGACTCCGCTATTTTATTTTACGGTTGAGTCATGAAGTCGGCTAGTTGTACGTAGATTTTTGCAGTTCACATGTCGAGATGCCTTGTCAAATATATGCGTATTGTTGTGGTAACGTTTACTTGGCCATCTATTTCTCCGTTGAGTCATGAAATCGGCTAGTAGTCCATTCCAAAGCTAACTCAGTTACGACTGCACCGCGAATCGACGTATAAATCCCCCTCAATTCAAATTCACGAGTCCGTTTCTGTTCACTCTTGAATGAAGTGACCGAGTGAAGCGAGGAGGGGTCAGAGCCAATTTCCACCCTCCCCCTCCTCCCAGTTACTCTTCCTCTCCTTCTCTATACACCGTTTGCGCAGTTGCCTCGCTCATCATTTTGCTCCCATTATTGAGTCACGAAATCGTCGCGCGAGAGGGCTATTTCAACAAGCGATTTGCTCAAGTTTGCGTCAGACTCGTTCTATATTCGATGTCACCGGCCCGGGCTGAACTCTAAGAGATTTGTGGTATATGAACAGTTCGGGGAAACTACATTACCCCCGAACTGTTCATTGTCTGTTCAAGAATTCGTGAAACTCATCTCATTCCAAGACATTTCGAATTTCACCTTGACGTTTACTGATACGTTTGCAGCTATTTCCGTTTGTGATATTTATCCGTTCTTATCCCTTCGTCTTTTCATCCCTTCACAATAAGAAACTCTCCTAATTTCGTTTATTCTCTCATCGCGGAGACTGTTGAGAGACAGTGTAGAAAATGCTAACCCATGCTAGCGTATCGCATTTCCAATAGCCGGCAGTGTGAATGAACCTTGGCCTTGACAGATCTCTCTTTCAATCTTCCTTCCTCGAGAGCTTAGCCGCAGCGGAGGGAGTGGCAAGGCCGGAGCGTTTAGGCGCAATTCTACAGTTTATTCTTTCCCGATTCTCACTTCCGCTTGCAAAGATGTCGAACCATGCTTCTCTTCTCTGATTTCTACTAGATTTCATGTTTTCCTTGCTTTTCATTTCATTGAATGAGAGGGAGCGTCTCTTCATTCTTCACACTCTCTCACCGGTCAGAGAAGCAAGAGAGTGTGCGAAATGACCCGTATTTCGAACAGAGACCGCGACCCGTATTTCGAACTCTGTTGTTTTGTTCAGTATGCTTTCACTCTGTTCATAAGTGCAACATCATAGGCAGTTCCTGTTCGGGTTAGCACTAGTCTGAGCAATCGTCAGACTCTCTCTCATTTCTCCATACTCTCTTGCTTCTCTGACCGGCGAGATAATGTGAAGAATGAAGAGACTCGTTTTTTTTGGTTTGCGCTAGCCTTGATGGGCAATGATGATGCAAACCGGTAACTGAACGCGAGAAAGTAGCGATAATCAAAACAACCTTTTAATGCTGCACTATGAGGTGTCGGTAATGCGCAGTATAGTCTGCTGCAATATTTTTCCCTAGCCGCATGTCCTAGCCGCAGTTTGCGAGAACCTTGGCCTTGACGCAAATAAAAACGAGGAATATATTTAGCCCTGCTCATTTCCCACACTCTCTGGAATCGTCTGACTATTCCTGTTACGGCTCCGCTGTGCAGTTTCGGACAGTGTCAAAACCACCAATTCTGCGAAAACGAATATTGACACGCCTCCAGGAGCTCCTCCATGTTCATTGTCTCATACCAGTCTCTCGATTCATCATCATCATTCATAAAACGCGCAAGTACACTGAGTCAATTGCCCCCTCGTGTTCTCCATTGTCCTCAATCACTCGAGTATGCTCTCTACGCACTGTTCAACTATCCTCCATACCTCCTCATTTCGCCATGCTCTTTCACTTTGCTGTCCAGTCAGAGATACAGTGCAAGAAAAAGCGCTCGCGAGCATAATTACTGCGTCCCTTTGATGGTTTTTCGATGAGTTGGCACCGCCGATCGAGAGGCTATTGTTGTACTATTATTTCTTTATAGAAACACCTCATTGTCACTTGCTTTTATTTCTTATTGTCCTCAGGGCGGTCACAGACACCGAGATAGCACGCAAGACGGAGAGAGTCAGACACCATAATTGTTTTTTTTTGTCATAAATGTTTTTTTCTTTACGCTTTTCACACGATCGAAAGTGTCTGACATTAATTCATTGTTACTCATTTTTCTTTCGCCACATGCATATTTTGGGCACGGGCCGTCATGCGCCGCATATTTGTCCAGCGACTCTCGAATTACTCTGACTCAAAACGAGGAAATACTCTGGCTCTCTCCGTTTCCCACACTCTCTCACCTTCTCTAACCGCTGAGAGACTGCGCGAAAAGAAGAGAGGTTAGCGCACCGATGTTCTTCAGACCGGAGGGGCCAAATCATCCTTTCTTCCAATTAATTCATGAGCTCTTAGCGCGCTACATCGTTGCCTTTTTTAGTCGTAAATTTATTCGATTTTACATAAGATTTTGCAGGAATCCTTCAAACGAGGCGAAACCGACAGGGAAAATGATCCGAAGCACAGCGATTCTCGTCGTGCTTGCACAGGTAGAAATATGTTTTATTATCTAATTCAAATTTAATTAAATTTTATTTAATTAATTAATTTTAGATCGCCACTGCACAGCTGGACGCGTCGGCATGCGGTCGAACAAAGGTATTTATTTAAATATTTAGTAATTAATTAATTAAATATTTATTAAATTAATTACAGTAACTATTTAGGGATGTCTATTCGCCCCTCAGGGCTGCAACACGGGCGGTAGCTGCCAGTTGACGATGTCGTATGTGGTGAGATAATATGATTAATTTCATCAATGCATTCTTTTTAAATCTAAATGGTTATTAATTGAATATAACCTGTGTAAGTAAAAAAGCGCATCTTCATCAAGGCGGTTCGAAAATTTACACTCTACATTTCTTCTATTCTCTTGAATTCCCCTAGATCCACCATCAGCCAAAGCATGTGACAAAAATTGAATAGTCTAGCGAAATAGTTTGTATGAATATCTCGGTTTGGCAGGACCATCATTGTGAACAGCGAAATTTATCAAATTATCTATGACCAGCCGGGATAGCGCGCCTACGGCGCGCTCCCCGGCTGGATGACGCCGGGTTATGCATTTAGCTGGGTTGTGTGCACCTTGACCTGCCCGACATTTTCAACCTTCTGAAATCTTCTAGACCTGTCCCTGTCCTTTCGAATATTCCAGAAGCCGCTGGACCCGTTCTCGTCATTTCGAACATTCTAGAATGCTCTAGAAGTTTCCTCTAATTTTCAAACATTCCAGAAGCCGCTGAACCTGTCCCTGTTATTTCGAACATTCTAGAAGCCACTGAACCCGTTCCCGTCATTTCGAACATTCTAGAAGCCACTGGACCCGTCCCCGTCATTTCGAACATTCTAGAAGCCGCTGGACCCGTCCCCGTCATTTTAGAACATTCTAGAAGGTTCTAGAAGTTTCCTCTCATTTTCGAACATTACAGAAGCCGCTGAACCTGTCCCCGTCATTTTAGAACATTCTAGAATGCTCTAGAAGTTTCCTCTAATTTTCGAACATTCCAGAAGCCGCTGAACCTGTCCCTGTTATTTCGAACATTCTAGCAGCCACTGAACCCGTTCCCGTCATTTCGAACATTCTAGAAGCCACTGGACCCGTCCCCGTCATTTCGAACATTCTAGAAGCCGCTGGACCCGTCCCCGTCATTTTAGAACATTCTAGAAGGTTCTAGAAGTTTCCTCTCATTTTCGAACATTACAGAAGCCGCTGAACCTGTCCCCGTCTTTTCGAACATTCTAGAAGCCACTGAACCCGTTCCCGTCATTTCGAACATTCTAGAAGCCGCTTGACCCGTTCCCGTCATTTTAGAACATTCTAGAAGGTTCTAGAAGTTTCCTCTCATTTTCGAACATTACAGAAGCCGCTGAACCTGTCCCCGTCTTTTCGAACATTCTAGAAGCCACTGAACCCGTTCCCGTCATTTCGAACATTCTAGAAGCCGCTTGACCCGTTCCCGTCATTTTAGAACATTCTAGAAGGTTCTAGAAGTTTCCTCTCATTTTCGAACTTTCCAGAAGCCGCTGAAACTGTCCCCGTCTTTTCGAACATTCTAGAAGCCACTGAACCCGTTCCCGTCATTTCGAACATTCTAGAAGCCGCTTGACCCGTTCCCGTCATTTTAGAACATTCCAGAAGGTTCTAGAAGTTTCCTTTCATTTTCGAACATTCCAGAAGCCGCTGAACCTGTCCCCGTCCTTTCGAACATTCTAGAAGCCGCTGAACCCGTTCCCGTCATTTCGAACATTCTAGAAGCCGCTGGACCCGTCCCCGTCATTTTAGAACATTCTAGAAGGTTCTAGAAGTTTCCTCTCATTTTCGAACATTCCAGAATCCGCTGAACCTGTCCCTGTTATTTCGAACATTCTAGAAGCCGCTGAACCCGTTCCCGTCATTTCGAACATTCTAGAAGCCGCTGGACCCGTCCCCGTCATTTTAGAACATTCTAGAAGCCGCTGGACCCGTCCCCGTCATTTTAGAACATTCTAGAAGGTTCTAGAAGTTTCCTCTCATTTTCGAACATTACAGAAGCCGCTGAACCTGTCCCCGTCTTTTCGAACATTCTAGAAGCCGCTGAACCCGTTCCCGTCATTTCGAACATTCTAGAAGCCGCTGGACCCGTCCCCGTCATTTTAGAACATTCTAGAAGGCTCTAGAAGTTTCCTCTCATTTTCGAACATTCCAGAAGCCGCTGAACCTGTCCCTGTTATTTCGAACATTCTAGAAGCCGCTGAACCCGTTCCCGTCATTTCGAACATTCTAGAAGCCGCTGGACCCGTCCCCGTCATTTTAGAACATTCTAGAAGGCTCTAGAAGATTCCTCTCATTTTCGAACATTCGAGAAAGTTCTGGAAGTTTCCCCTCAATTTCGAACATTCTAGAAGGTTCTGGAAGGTTCCCCTCAATTTCGAACATTCGAGAAAGTTCTGGAAGTTTCCCCTCAATTTCGAACATTCTAGAAGGTTCTGGAAGGTTCCCCTCAATTTCGAACATTCGAGAAAGTTCTGGAAGTTTCCCCTCAATTTCGAACATTCTAGAAGGTTCTGGCACGTTTCCGGGTAGTTTGGTTACGATAGGCATACGGTAGCCAGGGTTACGGTAGGTATACGGTGGTCAGGGTTACGGTACTTTGGGGAGGGGCGCCTGACTTGTTTACACTTGTTCCCTCTGCGTCTCTGCCCCAGAGGGTTTCTCTGGCGCTCTCGCCTGGGTGGACAAACATACATCGGGAGGCCTCTCTCCTTTATTAAGGAGTAATGATATTTGACGCATATTCGAGCTGCATGATTTTTCTTAAAAGTTTGAGTTTTTTTTAAAAGTTTTTCGATTCATCAATTCGCTTCATCAATTTAAAACGACAATTTTTCGCAGGTCGACGGCTCGGACATGGTGTTCGAACTGCAGGGCAAACCTCCCGGCAACGGATACATGGCAATTGGATTCTCGTACGATATGAGTATGGTGAGACACTCTAAAATGTTTTACCTCGTTTCAACACATCTTATCGAATCTATCACCGATATGTTTCACGAGACCTTCAAGTTCAAGGACAACAACCAATAACGATTTTTCCGAGGACATTTCTAAAAAAAAAATAAAATAAAAAAGATTAACTTCTTACTGCATTATTTGTTATGATTAGTGACGTTCTTATCTTAATTGAAAGCAAATGGAATCAATTTCTTTTCGGAACCCTCTCTTCCGTCATTCCACATCAAATAGCGCTAGTGAATAGAGTGCAATGCCAACAAACTAGCTCACGACTCTCTCGATTTCGCCTGCTCTCTCGTCGATCAGATCGAGCGAGAGATAATGGAAACTGAAGAGAGTCAGAGAAAGCGAAAGCGGTGACATCACGCAGTGTCTACTTTACTCGCTCGGCGCTGTTTGCAAGCATCTTTTTGAACGCTATTACTCATCGAGAGAAGTTCAATGAGAGGCCGGAGGGTGTGATGGTTGTGTTGTTTGATGAGGGATGGGTAAATTATCAGATCCGATATATATATTTAAATGCTATTACTCATCGAGAGAAGTTCAGTGAGAGGCCGGAGGCGTGAGAGCTTCTGCATCTGATCAAAAGTGAATCAAATAGGGGTCAGGAAAGGAACAGAATCGGTAATGGGATAACATACAATAGACTCAAGATCGGTCTCACATTGCGGAGTATTGGAAAATCTAGAGATCAAAGACCGAATACCAAAGATCAAAGATCAATCTCAGGGCAACGACTCCGTCTCGCTGTGCCACGCCAATCAACAAATGCTCGCCTACAACCAGGGCAGATCGACCATTCCCGTCAATGTGAGTGACAATTTAATTAATTAATTAATCAAGATAATTATTCAACGTAGAAATTATCGTATTTCACAGCAATGAAAGGAGTAGCTACAACTTGTGCACGTGGTCCACGTATGCGTAACAACGTGCATACGATTGCGTGTAACATTAGGAAGCAGTTGTTGTATACGACGCGGTCAAAAATAATACAAATAATGATAATACAAATATTAATAATAATACAATAATAATAATACAAATATTGCTCGAATTGAATACATTCAGGGCACGAAGCACCAGCTGGAGGCGTTCACGGCGACCAATGGAGAGACGTACTGCCGGATCAGACGGTACGATACGTAAATGTAGAGGGAGGGAAGAGGTGGTGAGGTGGTTTGAGCCGAATAAGTGTTGATAGTTCAACCGTACTGTAAACATTCTGTGTGTGAAAGGCTACTAATGGAGAGATGTACTGCAGGATCAGACGGTATGGCGCCTAATTACTTACTGGGGGGGGGGGGGGGGGGGGGCAGTGAAAGGTTGTAGATGTATCTACTGCAAAGTTTAGCATATATATATAGTATAGTAAATGGTGAAGAATGAGGACATTTACTACCGGATCAGACGGTACGATACGTAATTATTGAGGGGGGGGGGGTCCAGGGGGGGGGGGGGGGGGGGTGGTGAGGTGGTTAGAGCCCCGAATAACTGTAGTTCAAGCGCACTATGAACGTACTGTGTGTGAAAGGCTACTAATGGAGAGACGTGCTGCAAGATCAGACGGTACGGTTAGATGGCCGAAAATCTGTTAGATGGGAACTGTTTGGCATTTGATAACGTGGATAATTATCAGAGGTTCATTAGAGAATGTTTCAACAACCAACGGTACGAGATAGTTCGGATCGCAAAAATCAATGACGATGGCGATTTGCAGTGGCATCAGCGGCAACGGCAACCCGCAGATCTTCAACCTCGATCAGCCATACACCATCTTCCTCGCTTACGGACCGATGAATGGAAATAGTTAGTCTTGTCACTTCTTTTTACCATTAATTTCGATCCCAACCACGCACAATCTTAAGACGGATACCCTCTCCGTCTCTGAAACATTATTGCGTTGAAAAAACGACCGCACCACTAATCGATATACTGAATTTCTGCTCGTCTTTCACTCTACTCATGCAAAATCATTCCACACCACTAAAAATTCCTCATTTGTAGGCGTCGGCTACCACCAGATGAACAAGTGGGTCATACCCACTTGATCCACTTAGCAATTGCCCTAGCGCCGTAGTCCACCCCTTAGCCAGGTCAAATAAGGCGCAGCCGCTCTCAATATCTGGAATATTTTTGATAAAATTTTTGAGCATCAATTCGTGCGACGTACTATCAACTGCATTGCCCGTTGTCTGTCCACAGCTCGCTGAAACTCATTCCATCTTTCTCGCTCCCAATAAATGATAATCCTCCTTGTTTTCAGGCGTCGGCTACCACCAGATGAACAAGTGGATCATGCCGCGGCAGGAGCTTTCTGCCTATTCGACGGCCGGCGGCTTCAACCCGAGTACGGTCGAGCCGGGAGCCGGCAATGGCACCGCGGCCCCCACAACGGCCCGCCCCCCGGCGCCTGTGGCCACGACACTGCCCGGCAAGAACGGCGCGAATGATTTGGTGTCGCTGGCGGGCTGCGCCTCGCTAGCGCTCGCGCTGTTCAGCTTCACGCGATACTAGACGCACCGAACCGGCGCCAACTTAGCATTCTTTCTATTTATGCTCCCACAAGAGATGGCAAATCGGCAAGCACTCCGTTCACCATTTTGTATACTTTTGCCGATTTGCCTTCACCACCGATCTATGCGTAAGCGATCTATAAGTAAGCGACTAATTCCGCATGCTGCATGTTTCCTGTGAGGCTGGCTCCAGTTTCGAACCAATTCCAAAAACAAAATGGCTCGAAACTGGACAAGCCCGAGAATCGCCCGGTGGTGGCGATATCCTTTCGTCGATTGTACATTGTCAACGCCACCGGGCGATTCAATTGTGTGTAACCCCTCCGCTTCCTTTCTTTTCCCTGTCTCCCTCTCTCGATAAATCTGTTCTATCCCTGTGCTCTTACACGTTGCTGTTGTGAAACTAACACACATCATCGCGGTCTCTCACTTTTTTTCTTTCTTTTTTTTTTGGTTTCGGATCGGGTTAAGGTTTCGGTTAAGGGTTGTGTTAAGGTTAAGGTTAAGGTTGGGGATAAGGATTGGTTCTCTCGCTGTCTCGTCTCACTTCGTTTCGAGTTAGGCGTTGGTCGAGGTGCGATGCCGAGGGAGATGTCGAGAATGAAAACGTTGAAAAGTTCCAATCGTGGAGTAAACCGTATTGGAAAAATGTCTCTTCGCAACTAGAACAATGTGAGAAGTGGCACCAAGGAGACATCGAGCCGTTATTCCTATAGTATCTGATCATTTATTATGTGCCGAAACTATAGATTCGAGGAGCCACCTCATTTTTGATCATCAATTCCAATTCGGTGTCGATGTGTGAGTAACTGCAGTCTCGGGACCTCAACGATGAGAATTAGTGGATCACGAGGAAAAGGGGCACGAGTAATGCTGTCTGACTCTCTCAATTAAACATGCTCTCTCGCTTCTATCTGACCGGCTAGAGATCATGGCGGAATGAGAGGGCCAGACAGAAACAACGTTGCCTTCTAACTCTTGCGGGCTGTCGGCAGTTACCTTTTGTTTGAGTAGTAGAGCGGGAAGAGGGAGAAGGGAGGGGGGGGGGGGAGGGAGGCAAGGGGATTTCTGACTGGTAGGCGAGTTAGCGTTGGGTACACCGCTTTGCTACACGCTCTGTAATGCTTCCAGCTTCGTTTGCAATGAGTGTTCATCACCTCGCCTTGGGGTTCACTTCACGTATTCACTTGAACCAAGAATTCTCTTTTAGGCTGACCACTTTCTGAATAGAGTTTCGTTCTAACGTAACTTCGCATGTCGTCATTGAGAATTATGCATGCATGGTGAAATCCGCCGTCGATAACCTTGTCAATGGAAATTCAATAGCGGCCCACCACCATTCAGCCCCCGCAGTAGATTGACAGAGTAGTGTGTAGGGATTTTCCTTCACTGGTGGTTTTCCTTCACTATTGTGATGACTTGTGATCGCAGCTTGGTTTTCCAATCTGATAACGTTAGACAGCAAATAGTGAAGCTCATTTTGACCCAAGTGGATTCAGATACCTCACGAGCTTTTCTGTCGTGCTTGTTCATGATCGCCGATTGGTCTATTTAGTCAATCCGATGACACAAAATTGCGCGTGAAAGCTCGCAGGGCTCCATTTCGTCTACAAGCTCAGGATGGTCGATTAGCAGGTGCCCGAGTGGTTTGGAAGTATTAGAGGAAGCTTGTGAGATATTCCTCTGCTCTGAATCAACCCGCTCACGAGCTTTTCTTCAATAATATTGACGCGCGTGATCACTAATATTTTGTTCAATCATCCGCTTGATCAGCTTGTCAAATATCACGATAGAGCATGCGAAATGGACATCCAATCACAATTCCTCCCTACAGATGTCCACTATGGACACGCGCTTTTTCACGTTATTTTTTTGCTCAAAGTACTCTGTTCGCGATACTTCTTGGTTACGGTATTCATGATTACGGTATCGATTAATGTGTTTCAATCACAATGAATTCCTGTTCAGACATGTCGACGCTGCAGCCGACGGCGAATCAGCTGCCCACAGTGAGGAGTAATGAGGACCAGCTGAGGGTGGCGCATGGTCAGGAATATTGTTGATCTTTGATCTTTGTCCTACAAATTTGACCATTTCGTAGCTGGTAGTACGCTGTTTCGTAACACATCCTCCTCCCGATCAGAATTCCACTGAAGTATGCAAGTTGCGTATTTTAGACCTGAGGAGCTAAACATTCGTTTTTATCAAAAACATGATGACTGCGGCGAAAAGCTTGGGAACAGATGACAATTAGATGACAAAATATTAAAAAAAACGATAAAAAACTCTTTCCAGGCATCTGCATGTCCCTAGGATGGATGGTCTTCCTCTCCACGGGAATTCTCTTCGCGCGCTTCTTCAGGTACCTTTTCGATGCGCTCGAAATAGGAGCCTCCGTCTCCTCATTTCGCCCACTCTCTCGTCACTCGACCGGTCAAGAGAGTGTGCGAAATGAAGAGAGTGCTGCTCATATTTCGAGCTCTAATTTTTTTGGTATTGGGGCTTTCTTCCAATCCAGCTCCCCTTTTCCATCCATCATATGTGAATCACGAATATATTTTCATCAGATTTTTTTTTTCTCATTTTACGGAGCTCAATGGTACTTAAAAACTCAAAATCGTTATAAAAAATCCAATTGCAGAGATCACCTGCCCAACACGCAGCCGGGCGGTGTCAAGATGTGGTTCTGGGTTCGTTTTTTTGCTAAAAAAAAAATTATTAATATTATATTTCGCATCTTCGGCCAACTTAACGTCGAATTACACAATCCCGAAATATACTGGGCTTGAAACGTATCCAAACAAATCCGCTTACTATTCCAATTCCGCTTTACCGCTGTCATAAATTTCGTAACTTGATGACTCGTCTTGTTTGTACGGCCAGCGCATGTTTTAAGCGGTTAGGAAACACCTTGCGCGAGTAGTTTTCACCTCTCTTACTCAATCTATTCCTGGCAAGAGTTCCACAGACTGATGAGTTAGCGTTGTCGATCAGGAGAGTCGATTTTTCCTTGTTAAACGCAGTTTCTGACTATTCTCACATGTCAGAGAAACTAAGGATTGGTATTAATGGAGGTAGTATACTCTACTCTAACTCTATTCGTGATTCGAATGCGGATAGTAGAGTCTCTCGATTCCGCATATTCCCTCAAAGGTCAGACAAATCCAGAGTCAATCTTGCTCTAACAACTATTCCTGACTCACGGAATCTGTTTGTCTGGTACTCCATGCGCCCTCTCTCGTTCTTCCAATAACTAGCATCTATTTGAGCGCAAACGCGCCTGTTTTTTTTCCAAGAAGAAACATTCCGATCTTGATGTCATAAAAGAGTAATGACGCTACGGATTTAATCCGAAACCACCCGGTCTGAAATTGACCTGGAAAGAGATCAAACGTGAGGCTATCCCTCGACTTCCTCATTCAATTTGATCTGGTAGCATCGTTGATGTCACATAATGGGATAAGTCGTCATGACGCAAATAGTTCTAATTCGAAACCCGATTGACCTGAAATGGGCCTCGAAAAGAGCGCTGTCTTATTATTGTTATTTGTTAATCTGATATGCCCCTCTACAAGTTCCGATATTCATCATGGAAGGAGAAAACAGCTACACATCATCACCTCTCATCACGAGCCCTTCTAAAACATGGATACCTTTTCGGGTAGTTTCAAATTTCCTTTCGCGTCTGTCTCTCTCCTTTTTACGTGGTCTCTCAGGCAAGCCCAAACAGAGCAAACAAGCCAACTTCTTCCCTATTTCCCTGAGTAAACTACTGGCATCAAACTAGAGCAAAGGTTTCGGTGCTAATCCTGATCGACAATCAGCTAATCACTAATCACTTTTCAGAAGAGAGAGAGAGAGAGTATTGCGAGTCAAAAGAGACAGATACTGAAGAGAAGAGGTGAAGAGGTGCAAAACCTGATTTGCCAGGATACAATAAGCCGTGGGGTTAGGAGCACAGCAAACAATGCGATGTTGCTAGTTTATTCCGTTGTGGACGAAGACTATGTTGAAATCGTCAAAAATGCGCGTCTTACAATAAACAACATGCGTGAAATCCAAAGTTTCGAGAAAAGTGAATCTAAATAAACAAATATTTTGATGCTATTGCAGAGTACAGGAAAAAAAATCAAATTTGCAACTAGATACAAAACGAGCGTCTCTTGATTTCCGGTTACTTATCGATGCTTTTTTCCAGGGCCATCGCATCTTCCAATCGATCGGTGTGGCACTGACGATCTGCGGTTTCGTCTGCATCTTCGTTGCTAATGATTGGCGGTAATAAATTAATATAATTAATTAAATTATTTAAATAACTAAATATAATTGAATAAATATTCATATTACAGATGGAGCGGCCCGCGCGCAGGAGCCACCGTTGAGGAGGTTTGTCATTTTCCGAAATTCGAGTGATAAATCTTTCATTACAACCTTTCTCGACATCGTTAGCATCGTTAGAATTTCCTTGCACATACTTGCATTGATAGGAATATTTAGAGAACCAAGAGGGATCCCAAAACTCTATGCGCGGACTGCTAGCATTCCCATAGTGTGATAATTATGAACCAAGAAATTGTTTGTAACCAAGAAGCCCGAAGCCACGAAACAGGAACCAATCGTCGTACCATTGACCCGTTCCAGAACCAGGCGTGGAACTCGATCCACTCCATCCTCGGGCTGCTCGCTTGCGTGATCGCATGGGCGCAGCCACTCAATGCGGTTAGTTTTTTTTTATTTAAATAGTTATTGAAACAACAATTCTACATAAAATAATATGCTTCGCTAAAATCATGACATTTTCGAACAAAATCCGAATAGGTTTCACATATTGCTCAATATTTCTTTATTGGCTGAAAATTCAATATTTTCTGGATTATTTATCGATCAATTTCTGCTTTAGTGCGTGTATGTTATTAAAAAAAACAACGAAATAACTCGTTCCGCAGGTGTTCCGGTGCCACCCTGGCGAGCGCGCGCGTTTCATCTTCGACTGGATCCATCGGTTCTTCGGGTTCGGTCAGTTATGCTGTGTTAGTTTTTCGGAAAAAGACTTGGAAAAAGCACCGGATTTGAATTCCCGCATTTTCCGTTTTTGATCAATATCTCGGCTACCAACTAAGCAATCATCACAAAAATTGAAATTTAGATTCCCAGATGGGTAAAACATACGGTGCCAATTTTTTGTATCGATTGATTTATCAGGGACCAAGATATTACGCTAAACCGGAAAATGCGGGAATTCAAATCTGGTGCCTTTTCCAAGTCTTTTTCCGAAAAACTAACACCACATAAGATAGGAACATAATAGTATCAAAGTCAATGTGTTATTTATTAGTGTTATTCATGTGATCGTGATCGAGCCTCTTGTCTAGTATCTTGTTTTTGCTCCACGTGATTTCGACCTTGCTACCAATCATGTTTGCCATTTCCTTGTGGCTCCCCGGACAGTTCGACCGCTCTATTCAGCTCGATACCTTTCGTATAACACTAATTCCAGGATCGTGGCTGCTCGCAGCGGCCGCAATCATGATCGCCTGTGTGCACTTCGACTTGATGTTCTCGTCGCGAGTTTCGGCCCTGGGGTGAGAGTTGATCTTTGATCTTTAACCTCCATGCTATTGCCGTTGAAATTGCTTGACTTTACTGACCATTAGCCTGATCCCTGGCATTGATCATGATGCAAATTTTCAGTCTCACTTGTGCCACATTGAAATTTGGTCCTTTTGTATAGCAGAAATGTTTTGCGATCCCAAAATAAAATAATAAAATAATAATTGCAGTCTGTTCATCGCGTTCATTGCCGCCTTCGGCCTCTGCCTCATAGTACTCCAGCTGCTGCAGTGCGTCGGTGAGCGATGATCTTTGGTCTTTGGTCTTTGATCTTTGATCTTTGATCTTTACTCTTTAATTTTTGACCTTCATTTTTGAGTAGAATCGATCACAAAAACACAGAGCTCGAGTCTCTCACCCTTTTGAGCAGTTTCTGAAACACAACCGGATTCAAAATCCTATTTTTTTGCTTTTCAGTATCAAAAAAAGCACAAATTAGAATATTTCGAGTGTTAAATAATATGAAAAAGTAGTTAAATAGATTTTTTTGCAATTTCAGGCTGGATCAAGCAGTGCTTCCATACCTTTTTTACCCATACTTTTTTGATTTAAATATACAAATTTAATTAAATAATTACATCCAGGCTGGATCAAGCAGCGTCGCGGCGCTACTGGGGCGGACATGGAGATGGTGCAGATTGGCGGACAGACGCGCGTCGTCAACAGCAACTCGAACGGAGCGGTGAGCGGTGTAACGAATTATGATCGTTGATCGTTGATCTTTCTCGTCAATTTCTCTTCCACGATTAGGCACTCCGGAGAACGGTTACGAGTGGTTTGCGGAAAAACTTTCAAACCTTTTGAACAACGGTTACCTTTCGAAAATGTATTGCTAGCCGGGACGGAAGCTGGAAAACTCCTAAAATCCGGTTCCGTGACTAATTCCCGGCCCATTGCCGATCCGCAAACTGAAAGCAATTAGATATCATTTAAAACAAATTGTTTTCCTAAGAGCCGGGAAATGCCAAATATCCGGAAGTCTCCTAAATGGCGGATGTTGCAGATCCGCAAACTGCAAGCCATCCTCTTCATCCCATACATCGTCGTCGCTTGGGGCACGTGCATCGCAATTTGCGTGCTGATTGGCCTTAAGCCTAAGTTCTAAGGCTGCTCCTGATCTCCCGTTGCCAAATCCCGCCCCTCCCCCACTATCGCCAACTGATCGGACTCGAACTCGTCTTCTAAACCTCCCATCCCCAATCATTCCCCATAATCAACTGTTCAACTGTTCCTAACCCCACTGCTTCCATTCTTCCCTTAGACCCAATGTCAACTTCTCGAATCTGTTTTCCATGAATCCCGAACTGTCACTTGTTATTATTCCCCCCCTCAACCTTCTTGCGAAATGAGCTCGTAGTTTTCCATAGTAATTCGAAACCGTAGACCTCGAAATGTAGCGTCGCTTTGCCTAACGCTTCCCAATTGTTTGTAGAGATGCGACTCCCATTCTTCCCCATTTTCCTTCCTTTCCATTGCCTTTCCAGGTAACAACCCGGCACAAACCCAGCCAAGGCGTGTGTTGATTATTTGTAAATTTCCAAAGCTCCCGGTTTCGATCCACCCCACCACCAAATATCGCCCATGGGTTGGAGAAGCCACACTGTTGTTTGTGACTAATAAGTAAGAAATATATTGATAAAATGTGTTTATTAATGACCGATTTGTTTGTCATTGTGTAAATTCCTGAGATGTAATGGAGGATCCCTTGTAGAATCGATTTTGCTGCGGCTCCATTTCACGATTTCGCTGAACTTCTTTGATAAGAGGGGGGGGGGGGGGTTCCACCGGTTCGAGCCTATCCAATGTTGCACAGAACTGCTGAAAGACACTCGTGATTTGGAGTGTGACCGTTTCGACAATGAAGTGAATGAGGGAATACTCAGATCTCCTTACTGATTACTGCACAACCGATACATGAAATGATCTAAACAAAGAGTCTTTGTTTCTGATGTTGTCTTCAGAGATGAATGAGATACACACAGATAGTCCGAAAGTGCCAAGTTTCGGTTAAACACAATCAAATGATTCAAGAAAGGTGTAGTAAATCGCCAAGGAGAACGAACAGAGCGAACAGAGTGCATGCATGCTACCGAATCGCTTTCTCTGAATAATCAGCTTCTGTAAAGTACTTGATGCTGTACAGTGACACTAACACATATTCTGCAATAGAAATAATCTTCATGACCTTCCGGATTCGGGAACCTTCCAGGAGAAGGAAAGCCTCCTCCCTGAGCTTTGCTCTGTTTGCGCCGCAATTACCGATCGCGGGAGGTATGAGAAAATCGTCTCACCACTGTGCGTGCTCTCTCACCCTCTCTCTGGCCCATCAGGACGTGAGCTTTCCCAATTCTGCCAACGTCAGTCTGGTATTGCGCATGATGCGCTGAGTCAGAAGCGCATACAGTTTCACGGTATCAACGTCAAGGGCCGAAAATAACCGCACGTTGGGCAGTGGTTGTGTGCCAGGAATGCGATTCGAAAGGTCACGAGTTCGACCCCGCCCGCCTTCAGATCCACCCAAAACCAAGGTGGTTAAGAAATGTTGGGAGTGGTGAAAGCCACAGCTGAGCGCAAACGCGCCTGTTTTTTTCCAAGAAGAAACATTCCGATCTTGATGTCATAAAACAGTAATGACGCTATGGATTTAATCCGAACCCACCCGGTCTGAAATTGACCTGGAAAGAGATCAAACGTGAGGTTATCCCTCGACTTACTCATTCAATTTGATCTAGTAGCATCCTTGATGTCACATAATGGGATAAGTCGTCATGACGCAAATAGTTCTAATTCGAAACCCGATTGACCTGAAATGGGCCTCGAAAAATTTCCTTTCGCGTCTGTCTCTCTCCTTTTTACGTGGTCTCTCAGGCCAGCCCAAACAGAGCAAACAAGCCAACTTCTTCCCTATTTCCCTGAGTAAACTACTGGCATCAAACTAGAGCAAAGGTTTCGGTGCTAATCCTGATCGACAATCAGCTAATCACTAATCACTTTTCAGAAAAGAGAGAGAGAGCTCCATCTGTAATATGAATATTTATTCAATTATATTTAGTTATTTAAATAATTTATTTAATTAAATTAATTTATTACCGCCAATCATTAGCAACGAAGATGCAGACGAAACCGCAGATCGTCAGTGAGAAATTGACGAGAAAGATCAAAGATCAACGATCATAAATCATTACACCGCTCACCGCTCCGTTCGAGTTGCTGTTGACCACGCGCGTCTGTCCGCCAATCTGCACCATCTCCATGTCCGCCCCAGTAGCGCCGCGACGCTGCTTGATCCAGCCTGGATGTAATTATTTAATTAAATTTGTATATTTAAATCAAAAAAGTATGGGTAAAAAAGGTATGGAAGCACTGCTTGATGTCCGTCAATCTGAGTAGGAGTACGCGTTGCACATAACCGCTAGGGACTGTATGGCAATTCCATCCGAGAGCGACAGCACCCTTTTAGGAACTGCAGAAGACATCGACTTTTACGTGAACTACACCAGCATATTCCTTGATAGCGTGGTGAATTTTGCATTTTACTTAAATATTTTGCATTATTTTTCCTTCTTATGGAAATGCCTCGGGGTAAAGTGATGATGACTATTGGCGGGAGGAGCAAGAAATGTGAGAACTCATGGGAAGAGGAGGCAAAGGGGCCTTCAGTAGAACTTGCGCACCGTCAAGGATGCGCCTCTACATCCTCTTCCTATCACTCACACCCTGGATTTTCTACGAATTGAACGCGTATAATTATACTGCCGAAGAGGAAGCAATCCTCTCCACTTTCACAACACAACCACCACGATATGAAAATGGTGAGTCCCGATCATCCCGAGTCGTTCATCCAATTGATCTCACTTCTAGCGGCACTCATTTTCTGGAAATTGCACATAACCGCTAGGGACTGTATGACAATTCCATCCGAGAGCGACAGCACCCTTTTAGGAACTGCTGAGGACATCGACTTTTACGTCAACTATACCAGTCTCTTTTTAGACAGCGTGGTGAATTTTTCATTTTACTCAAATATTGTGCATTATTTTTCCTTCATATGGAAATGGAATCATTAAATATCTTCCGCAAATAATATCTTTCAATGAAAGAAATTAACAAGGGTCTGTATCATTTCCTAGCTCTCATTATAGGAGAAACGATTGTCTATCTAACCAGAGAAAAGAAAGTTTCCGAAGGCTGGGTCGATTTAATGAGCGCCACATCAACAGAAAACTATTTGCAGGAGTTCGATGCTGTAATTCTAACACTTCAATATACGCTGGTGAGTTCGCATCCTAATTTGATCATATAAATTGATTATTTAAGGAGTTTCTTAATACACGACTCGCTTGGGATTCAAATAAAAGCAACCTCAGTTCCCTTCCGGTTCCAGTTGAGAAGATCTACTCTCCCGTTCTTAGATCGTGCGAGGGGTAAGGTATAGCAAGGCTAACATTCAGATTTTTAAGTATCTAATAAGTCTCATTTCATCATGCGCGTTGATCACGTACCTGCTCCTCTATACAGAGTAAGCGAATGACTTCAGAGGACATAATACTCCGGTTTAACAGCACTGCACACTGATAGGAAGAACTTGGTTGATCAGTATAAATGATATGATTGTTTTCATTGCAGGTTACCTCAGAGGGATGGGTGTCAGCGTGCAGAGAGCTGAGCATTAGAGTCAAGTGCAAGATTTCGGTAAGCGACCAATGCGATTAATCAGGTTAAAGTTGATATCATCAGGGATTCATCACTTTTCAGTACGCCAGATTCCCCCTTGACTCTCATTCCTGTCGCATGTGCCTTGCCACCACCTCGGAGACTGGACGCATCAAACTGCATTTGTTAGACGTGGAAGACACGTTCCTTATGGTATTTGACGTAATCACTTTTCCTCCTATTCTGTAGCTTACCTTTCCGAAGTGTATATTCATTTAAAGGGAGTCGGCAACCAAAAAATGACCATTGTTCATATGATTTAGTATCATCACCTGAGTACAATGCCAAAATATTACAAAATATAAATGCGTATTTAAGGAGAAAAATAGAAAACAAGTTTTGGGTTACGGTAGCTCCCGCATAGTTGGTGTGGCGTTGTTTGTATGCACACGCAAGCCAAAGCCGGCATTAAGGAAAATTTAACGACAACTGTATTGTTGTGCTTATCGAATTTTTTGGTCGGTAATTTTGGTCAGTTTTCGTTCAAACTTCGTCAAAACTGTTTGGTTTTATTGTTTTTAAGTTTATTTATTAGTAGACATCAGCATATTACCCTGTTCTTCTTGTTCGACGAAGTTATCGCTTCTGGCAGCGATTCTACATCGGGTTTTCCGTGTTACATCGATTTGTCTCGTTCCTTCCTGGTTTTTGTCAGTTGCAGTACACTAGTTCAGTCGTTCTTGGTTCAGTATCGTTTACTAGTGCTTATATAGCCTTTTTAATGCGTGTTGCTATTGAAATTTAGACATGGCGAACAAGTGCGTGGTTTGTGAGGGGCCTGGTGCCTTTCGGTCTTTCCCGGCGAACTCGCTGCCACTTAAGCAAGTGCACTGGGTGCAGTGTCTCAATTTGTTGCCGGAAGAGAGTGAGAGATTGCTGAACGAATGGAGGGACAGATTAGGAAGGAAGCAGAGAGTGTACTGGTGCTCCAAGCACATCGAGGAAGGTCAACCAGATCCCATCGATGTGAGAATAGCTCTTCTAGAAATTTAGTTCATTGAAAGCCTTGTTTCAACCTAGTATTTTGTGCTGACGACGAATTCCAGAGACGTTCTCCTAAGCCATCTGCATCCGTCGACACAATGCCTCTACTTTCTCGACAAGTAAATATTATTAGCTCTCTTTGGATAGTCATAAATGAGGGGAGGGCAAATGAATTGTCGAGGGAAATACAGATCGAAGGGAAATGGGCACACACAATACAGGTCGACAACAATGAAACTTCAGTTGTCAGAAGTTCGCGTTGATGACGGCACAGCTCAATCTGTCCCTACCCCCACTGCATCTCGAATGCATTCTTTTCCATCGATATCTCGAGGAAATTCATTCCCTTCGCCCCTTCCGTCTCGTGACGTCTCCGAGGTAATTTATAGGGAACACAAGAAATATGGTAGCAATCTTTATTTAGAAGGCAAATCACAATTCTCAATTATTAGATCCAACGGTACAACTGGTTAGTTAAAAATACTGTTACAAAAACTAACAACAATTCACCTAGGAGGAGCTACTCTACTCTAGTCAGGAGACTATCCACTCGGATAGAGAAGATGTTGTTCCTCCTCCACTTCCACCGTACTTGTTGATCTCCTCTGTGCAATTGATGGTCCTCTTCAAGCGTTGCCCTTCATGTGGCCTGGAATTGAATAGTTCCATTACACGAGTTGTTAATGGATCTGCCCTAGTCCTCAAGTGGAATTGTGAGAGATGTGATGGCCCCCAAACGTGGAGTTCGCAGCCTAAGCTGAAGGGAAGATTTTTCGAGGGAAATATCAAACTTGTGTGCTCAGCTCACACAACAGCACTCCCCATATCGGTTTGCTATTGTGATTTATACACTAACATATTATCTATTCTCAGCGCCTACTCGATTTCGGACATGAGCTGGGGCTCGCTCTTCCTGCAGAACGCACTATGCGCGATTATCTTTCTAAACTTGTGATTCCCGCAGTCAATACAATCTACTGCAATCACATGCGAATGGTCCAATCTACTGTGAGGAACACGATGAGTGTGAGTGAGCTAAGCACAATGAATTAGATTTACTTACAATAATCTGAGTTGGAAACGTTAACCCCATCAAGTTATTGTTTCTTATTAACTTTTTTTACAGTAGTACAATTTTACAACCCCCCAGTCAATGTAAGATGGTTACCTGGCTTTTCTTCCCTCTAGGATAGCATCTCTCTTGATCTCCATCTCATTGAGATGCTTCAGTCGTTCCATTTGTTCATCAATGTAATCCAGTTCTCTCTGTTTCGTATCAGCATCTTCCTTTCGTTCGCGAACCGCCTCTTTCTCTGCGTCTTGCTCCGCAATCTGCAGAGTACGATAGAAAATCAAATCTCGATTTGTATCGATTACCGTACCTCGCGCATCAGCTTATCGTAGTCTGCTTCCATCTGTTCCTCCTTCTCTGCTCCTCCTGGAACCTAAAAAATATGGTTAACGATCAAAAATTCCTCATATGGGTAATGTTGGACTGCGTAAGCGAAGATTTTACACTCGACACGTTCGTTAGTGTTATCCCAGGTACCCAGGAAAAAAATATAAAAAATAATAAAAATGAAAAATTATAAAATAACTCACTTGAAGGGAGGAGGACTTGATATCTCGATGGACGGCCGCTACGATAGCCCAGGCTTTAGTGCCACCAACTGCACAGTCTCTGCTGTCGACCTGAGTTCGAATCTTGTAATTATGATAGTGAACAAGAATAAGGAGGAGAAGGGGATAGGTAACAACAATTATAAATTTCAATTATTAATTTTCTTTAGAAAATGTGAGTGGGAGAATGGAGAAGGAGGGAGTGAAAGAGGGTGTGAGAAGGATTCATGCGATGCAGTTAAAGGTGATTGTTTGTTATGGTGTAGTTAGAACATAATAGGAGGATACATCTAAAATTGTGATAACACGGATCTGGTTTACAGATTAGGTCTATCTGCACCGATAACGATGCGAAAATCGGGAAAATGCTCAGAGAGGATCCAGTTTTCAAGGGCATAAAACATCTCCTTGATTTCTGGCATTTAATAAAGGGCATCAACCACGATTTGAGAGAGGTAGATCTCTAAAAAATAATTAATATTATTATTTTCCTAATTTTAGTTGTCTAAGAAGAAAAGTTGCCCGAATATCCATCACTGGAGGAACAAGATAATAAATCATGCATACTATTGTCACTACAAGTACGGACGAGATCGCACTCTATGCATGAACTATTGGATTGCTGCACTTCCCCATGTCACAGGAAAGCACAGGGGCTTCCGAAAGGTATGAGAATGCACTGTTAATTGTATTAGCTACCGCGACTGCTGAAAGGTTATTGGAATTGCGGCAACTTCACTAAAGGCAAAAGAAGATTGTAAAAATACCGTACTCTAGATACCGTTCCTAAAGGGAATAAGGAAATGCAAGCATGCGGCACTCGGAAAGGATAACATGCACTTGATCAAGAGGGATAGCGAGGAGTACCAGGAACTGAAGGCGGTTATCATGAAGCCGACCTTCCTTTCCGGACTTCTCAGAGCTAGTCCGAAGACTAATACGAGCCCGAATGAGTCGTACAATTCAATAATAAATATGTACGCTCCCAAGTCTCGTGCCTGGTGAGTGTGTACAGTTATTCTTATTAGATCTTATATCATAAGAAGGCGGTGCAACAAAAATCACACTGAAACAAGTGAACTTATATATATATATATTTTATCTACGCTCGAGGGCGCAACAGAACACTGTCATAATATGTTAAGAGAAAGATAAATAGATGGTGGAATGACTCTGCTCTAAGTGAGAACGAAAAGGGAGGGGAAGGGTGGTGCGAAAGGGTGAATTAAAGAGCGAATTGATCCAATCAAGCAGCCCCATCTGTCTTCATATGGTCAGGGGAGGCAACCGAGGAGGAGAAACTCGGAGCTGACCACGTAGACTCATCTCCGGCGACTGTTGATGTAGATCTCTAGAGGGGATAGGAGATTGGAAGGGTGTGGGTGATGGCGTGGAGAAGGGGGGGGGGGGTAGGGAGGGAAGTTGACAACTACAAGAATGGGTGGAAGGGGTGTACTTTATACTATCGAAAAATGTATTTACTAAAGTCGAATTCTAGCTTTTCTTTTCTTAAAAACCGTAATACTAGGTGACAAGTGAATGTGTGAGGGTAAGGCATTATAAATTCTAGATACTCTTCTAGAGAAACAGTGGTATCTAGGTGTGGATTTTGTGTGTTCAATGTAAATTCCGAAGTTATTTGTGCGACATCTGAGTGGGGTAAAGGTGAAGAATCTATTTCTGTCAAGTAATGTATCACCGTTCATTATCCTACGGGCCAGAACTAAGTCATAGATGACTCTCCTCTCAAAAAGCGCAGGAAGGCCAAGATAAGACAGACGCTTAGGATAGGAAGGTAGACCATGAGGATATGAAGGAGAAGGAAAGCAACGATAGAATAGGATTCGTGTGAATTTTTCTTGGATTTTTTCGAGCTTCTGACTCTCTTTTTTAATGTAAGGATTCCAGAAAGGAGAAGCAAATTCAATATGAGGAAGGACATACGTACGGAAACATTTGATAAGAATAGCAGGATTATTGACAGAGACCGATCTAAGCATAATGTTCATGACAGTGGTGGCTTTCTTAACTCTATCTTCAATGGAGGCACGATTAAGAAGCGATGGGATAACCTGGACTCCTAGATCACGTTGCTGAGGTACGGTAACTAAGGGTACATTATTGATGGAGAACTGGGGAATAGGTGAGGAACCTATGTGTAAATGAGTGCATTTTGATTCAGAGAGAGACAATTGATTGAGGACAGTCCATGAATGAATAGCATCTAGTGCACATTGTAATTGAGATACACGAGATGGTTTAGTGGCAGAAGTGTATGAAACAAATATTTTAATGTCATCAGCGTAGGCTTTAATCTGGACATCAGGAAAAGAAGTAAGAATAGAAGAGATGTCGGAGATATAGAGTGAGAAGAGGATAGGTCCGAGGACAGAACCCTGTGGGACTCCAGAAAGAACAGGGAACGATTGCGAGACTGTACTACCTAAACGGACAGAGAAATGTCTGTCTGTGAGGAAAGAAGATATCCAACTAAGAAGACAGCCATGAATACCGTAATGAGAGCATTTAGCAAGTAGTTTAGGAAAAGGAACCGTATCAAAAGCACGCGAGAAATCTAGGTAGATGACATCAGTTTGTTCGTTACGGGAATGGGCAAGTGTCCAATCGTTGTGACAATCTAGAAGATTCGTCACAACAGAGGCACCAGAACGAAAACCATGTTGGTATTTAGGAATGATATCGAAACGAGACAGGTAAGGAGCTAATTTTTGTTTGACTAGACGTTCCATAGTTTTAGAAGCGGGTGACAATATAGATATTGGGCGATAGGACTCGGCAAGTTTTGGGTTCTTATCAGGTTTCGGAAGGGGAGTGATCAATGACAGTTTCCACAATGATGGAACAACACCGGATTGCATACTAATGTTATAGATATCACATAGAGGGAGAGAAATAGCTTGGGCACACTTGCGAAAGACAATTTGAGGGATGTTGTCGTGTCCTTTGGAACAAGAAGGAGAAAGTTGTTTCAGAGCTTTGTGAACTTCGTGAGGGAGAAAGGACACATTACAGAGAAATGGTGTGAGGGGATGGGAAGGTATGGTGGGTAGAAATCCATCATCAAGAGTGAAATGGGAAGCAAATCGAGATGCAATGAGATTGGCGATATTTAGAACGCCGGATACGGTAGTTCCAAAAGAATCAATCAACTCTTTAGGAATGGAAACCTTAGGGCTGGTGAGACTACGGATGTGGCGATAGAGATCTTTAGAGTTCTTCAGTTTTTTGTGTTCACAAAATTGGTTCCATTTTTTGATTTGAAATAAAAGATCTCTACTACACTTCTCGTATTGAGGGCGAACAGAGGGAAGGTGAATCTTAGAAAAAAGGATGTTTCTATGACGGATAAGGTTTTGAATGTGAGAAGGATAGGAGGACACAATGGGTTTAGGGCGGTGGTACGGTACAAATAGATCGATTGCATGTTGAATAACGGACACAAAATTACAATACATTGGCTCAGGATGTGAGTCGTGAGAAAATAATGTGAACCAGTCAAAATGTTCAAGAAAAGTACTCATGGCATCATAATTAGCACGGGCAAAGTCTCTAATTAGAGATTGGGAAGGAGGAAGACAGGTAGAATCGAGAGAGAAGGAAATACCGAAATGGTCAGAGGATGGAAATGATGGAATGACAGATGGATTGTGCACAATAGAGGAATCACTTGCTAATAACCAGTCAATGCATCTAGTATTCCTGGTGGGATTACGAATAAGGTGGGTGAGGTCAGAGGTAGAAACAAATGAATGGAGAGAGATCTCAGAGGGTGGAATGGTACTAGAAATGATGTCACTGTTGAAATCGCCAACGAAAATAATGGGATAACTAGAAGTAGAAAGAAGGTCCGAAAGGCATTCAACGAGAGTTTCTGTCTGGGAGGTACTGTAGCTAGGTGGACGATAGACTAAGCAAAGACGAATAAAAGTTGATGAAGAGGTAAGGAGATCAATAGAGAGGCACTCAATAGTATCATGGATAGATTGTACAATAGAGAAATGGAAATGGTCACGAATGATAATAAGAGTGCCACCTCCACGACCTTTAGCACGATCACGTCTAACGGCTAAGTACGGTAGGTCACCAATCAATAAGGATGAAGGAATACGAGAGGTAAGCCAGGATTCGGAAATGAAAACAATGTCGGGTTTGTCAATTTTTAGCATGTGATGAAATGAGGGAATCTTATTCACAAGGGAACGGGTATTGTAATACAGACAAGAGATTGGATGAGAGAGAGGAAGGGAAGTGGTTATGGAAGAAAAGGACTGAGAATGAGGGGGAGGGACGGAATGAGAGGAAACGGAAGAGGGATGAGGATTCGGGAAGGGAATGACCAGGGACTGTCGGGAGGGATCTAGCAGTTTCCCGTCGTAAAGGCGGGGAAGGCAGAGGAGGAGAGAGAAGGGATGGAGGGGGTGGTGGGGCGCGACTTAGCTCTCATGGGATGAGAAGCCTTGTACGCACCGACCTGATCCTTCTTCATCAACTCTCCTGCATAGATCACGTAGACGCCTTCTCCCTTCGCGTTGAGCTCGCGCTTCTTGGCACGGAGATCGAACTGTTCCTTTCGCTCCTTCTCAGTGAGAGAGGGGCGAATGCGAACAGATGAATACTCCGGGCGGTCGTTGATCTTCTTCGTTTGACGAAGAAGCGCTCGCTGGGAGGAAACACGAGGGAGAATAACCTTGAGGGGACGGACCTTACCTGCTCTTCTCTCTCCCATACGGAATACCGTCTCCGGGCGAACCTCGATGTCAGCAGCATCGAGAATCTTCTTGATGTGCGAGTAATCATCATCGACTCTCTCACTGGCAAGAGATCGAGACGATTCGGGAAGATTCTCAATGACTATCGATCGATTCCTCTTCTCCGTCTCGATTGGGTCCTCAGATGGCTGGAGATAGTGCTGATGGGTCTGTTTCAACACTTCTACACAGGCCTTGAGTGCGAGATAGAGGGGGTCAGAGGATCGATCGGCCACCGAGTCAAGGTACTTTTCGAGAGTGGTAGTGACGGTCTCGAGCTGCGATTTGGCAGCGAGACGGAACTCATCCTGGGACTCAGTCGGGCGACGCTTACGGTAGGTATCGGAAGGGAGAGAGGAAGGAGGGACGGAAATGGTGGGAGGAATGGGAGACATGATGGGGATGGGAAGAGGTCAAGGGGCGAGAGAGCACACGAAAGTGAGAGAGTATAGAGAGGAAAGGAAATGCGAAATACTTCGAAATTAGATTACAAGAGAATTAGGAGAGGTACATATGTGGAAATCAAGAAAATGAGAGGGAAAGAGTAGTCAGAAGGTTGAGTAACCCAAAGAACGGAGAATTTGAGCTATGAAGCTCGGAAACGCGCAATTGTAAGAGAGCGAGGGAAAAGTCACCTAACGCAAGAGAGAGGTGAGACGAGAGTGGAACTTCACTTGCAGTTCGCCCAAATGGTACGAGGAGAGAGTGAAGCTAGCAACCATGCATTTCAATAATCTTGCACTCCTCTCGCTTCTCAATTTGAGAGAGGAAAGGTGGAACACTTCTGTGAATGTTATTGGGAGACAAGCTAATGCTGTGAAACGAAAGATGACCAAGGCTGTTCATGAATGGAGAAATGAGGTTGGACATGCAGATTTATGATTCTAAGCAAGCTTTTAATCACACGATGAGGAAATAAATAATTAAATTCAGGTGTGGAAGGAAGTTCCATGCGTTCTCGAGGGAAGATTAGTTGAGCAATTCCTACGGAAGAATCAAGCACCTACTGATCGGGAATACATACTAGCACTGCAGCAGGAAGAAGAGGAAGCAGTGAGCGATGAGGAGGGAGGGGAGGGAGATGGAGATGGAGAGGATGGTGGAGACAGCGATGCGTCAATGGAATTGGGAGGAGGGGTCTACGGAGAGGAGGTGGATTCGGATCGAGAGCCGACAATGAAGTTGATCGAATTGTCTGACGTCGAGGATCAGAAGTCGGAAGGAGAGGACGAGGAAGACGAAGAGGAGTTGTCGTCAGGATCAGAGTGGGATGAAGGAGAGGCAGGACGGATGGCGTTGGAGAGAGGGAGAATGAGACGAGGAAGAGGAAGGGGGTTGAGTAGAGGGGGTACGGTAGCTCAGTCAGTAGTGACAACTGATAAGAGCACTGTACTTACTCGTGTACCCGCCAACCAGGAGGAAGAAGAGCCATCGACCGAGGAGGGAAAGGGTGAGAAGAGGGAGAAGAGGAAGGTACGACTGGAGAAGAAGGCAAGGAAGGTGGTGATGGACGAGTCGTCGTCTGAGTCGGAGAGGGAAAAGCCACCAGTGAAGAAAGGGAGAGGGAAGGATTAGGATATAGTAGGGGAATATGCATGCACGGACGGGGAATAACATGCTCTAGGGATCAGTTATTTATTTTAATTATAATATTGTACCTCATATAATTGATGCTTCCGTCGTGAACCTGCTGTGTCCGAGTCTCTGAAATAATTTTTGTTTAAACCCTTGTTTGAATTTAATAAAATGTTCAATACTGCTTTCAAAATTTCAACAGTCTCATTCACACAAGACAATAGTCAGTAACGGGTTACGATAGTATCATTGCGCTAATTATATAAACTCAATTATCAATTATATACTCGTGGAAAAGTATTTATAGGTTAATATAGAGCGCTTCTTACCTTCATGTCCTTGGCCTTATCATCGAAGAATCCTTGAGGAAGTCCTTCGATGAGACCTTTCCGCTCACGCACAATCTTAACAAAACACATTATTGATTATTACGGGATTGCAAAGAACACTCTCGATGAACCATTCTAACGTTAATATATTTTTCTTATTACGACATGGAACACTACAATATCTACCCACCTCATTTTGTTCCTGTCTTGTTCTATGCCAAGGCGTCTCAAGTTCAGGTGGTGGTTGGGTGTCCATCGACCCTCCCGAAGGAACGAAGAAGTCTTCGGGCAGCTCGGAACCATCAGCGACTATAATATAAGAAGGCATAAGTAAAATATTCAAGATAGACCTAAGAAAAAAAACTGACTTTTGCTTTATTGATGGAACTGTCGATTCCCCAGCGGCCTCCTGAGCACGCTTGACGGCAGTTATCGCAGTCTTGGGTTGGACAGCTTGAATTTTAAATTTACTGAATATTTAATTCACACATGTAGCTCGAATTTATCACATATTTACTTGTGATTAATTATATATTACAAAAAAAGCCAAAACAAATAATAACGATACCTCTTTCTTCAGCTTCTCGGCCTTGGATCGATGCGTTTTGCCGACCACGTGAGCAGTCCTTATTTTGGGCATGACCTATAATTAAATAAGAGCTGGAAGGACAACGAACTCGAACAAAGTGACAGAGACGATTGGAAAACTCACGGCCATGTTGCACACGAGACACATGACCTCGCCATGCGGTGTCTCTCTAGCAATCGCTGGATTTAGTTGAGATGAGCCAGCGACATCCTGAACCCATTAAATACTAATCTTACAAATCAAGAATTATGTTCTCACGGGAAGATATCGAGAAGCTGAACACTACCGTAAATCAAATCCACATTCAACTCTACCTTCTTGTACTAACAAATTAACTCAGATCGCATAGGTTTCAAAAACATAGGTCATCAAAATGTGGCGTGATTTTCAGTATTTTTCAGCTTTTATAGCCTACTGCACAGCTTGCGCAGAAATCAGAGCACGAACAGCCCTATTTTACTTTAATTTTCATATATTAATTTATTGACATTAAATAAAACTGACTCTAGTGCAGACCATTTCTTCGATGATATTTTCAGATGTGAGTGGAATGAGACCCATCCGATGGGAAACAAATTCATCGTGGAGCACACTCGTATTCGATTCAATTTGGATCCAATCGATGGTCATCACAGGAGCCTGAATGAAATTAGTATCACATGGAATACTTTGATCACGAAAACGAATTGAAGATATTTCAGAAAATAATTTACAAACCTCTGCGATGAAAACTCGTCTGAGCGAGTTCGCGACACTGAGATCAGTGTCTTCCAGCGAGAACTTTACTATTTCATCAGTCAGTTCGAGAATATGCACCGTCGGCTGGTTGGTGTAGGGCATCTAAGCAAAAGGTAGTACTATAAGTCAAAATGGAACGAGAAGGAGCAACGGAAAGCGGTTGCGAATAAAAAAGAAGGTAAATAACCGTGAATATAGCTCGACAACTGTCAACTACTGGTTAGCCGAACCGTTTAAATTTAGTTGTACGCAAATATAACGAAAATAACCAACTAAACACTGATAAAAACGAAAAGGAAAGACTGAACTCAGCTCTCGAAAAAACGGAAAACTTATGGTGCGCCAGTGCGACTGATCGCAAATCTCGAAAACTACAAACTACAATTATGCGGGAGCGACAGTAACCCAAATTACACGCAAATTCGTTTATTTTTGTTTTGAGTATGTTTCAATATATTTTTCTATTTTTTTCAACCAGTTTTGGATTAGTAGAGCATAAGAACACTCAAGAGTGCATTTTTGAAGAAATTGAAAAATATTTATTTTTAGACGCCGACTCTCTTTAAGGATAATACGGAATATACTTTCGAGTCAAATCTGAATCTTTCGAAGCAAGATGATTTTTATCTAGTTGGAATAAGCTTTTCCGAGGTGAGCTACACAAATTACTTTTATTATTGATTTTGTTCAGGCCATAACCACTCTCAAGTTTCGTCGCATTCCTACCGTGTCACTATTGACTACTTTTATCCCTAACGTGGTCACATTTGTTATTATATCCCTCGCACTGTTCTGCCAAGACCCCGAAGTATGCCTGACTTGAGAATTAGAATTTTCATTCATGTCTAAAGCCGAGCGTGGCTCGATGCATTACTTCAAATATAATTCTTTCCTATTTTGCAGTTCGACACTTCCCTCAACGGAATTACCGCTTTCGCAGCCTCTAATCAGGCGATCACCGCTCAGTTCTCCCGCTCGGGCAAGTTGCCTGGACTCGGTGAGCTTTTTTGTTGTTAAAATTTGAGAGAGAGAGAGAGAGAGAGAGAGAGAGAGAGAGAGGGGGTTTGCGGGTTTCCTCTCTCTCTCTATTCATACACTTTTCAGCCTTGATCAACACCGGGCTTCAGTTGGGATCGGCCGCCGAGGCGGTCATTGTGGTTGGCCGGCGCAAGATCAGGGAGAAGAGCAAGAAGAGAGAGGCGAATAGAAAGGATAAGGAAAGCAGAGCGAAACATTGCCTGAGACAGCGCAGATGGTGGAAGAAGGTGAGCAGTCTTGTGGTTGTGAGAAACCAGATGTTGCTTGTCTATCTCCATCCCCAGGCTCCTCCTCTCTCGCCTTCAGAGGAGGGGCTGGGATCGGAGAGAGTCAGGGGGGGGGGGCAATTGGCAGACTGCCTTTAATTCTCACTCTAACTTGCGAAAAAAAACGGTGCAAACTTTCGGTTTTCGAGGTCTGACTTGTGAACTGAATTTGCCTCAATACTCCTGCTCCTTTAAGCACGGAGATACCGTCGAGAGGGTGCTCGCGGGACTCATCTGCTTGTCCATCCCCACTGCCCTCAGCCTCTATGTGTGGGCATCACAGGAAAACGATGTCATGCATTAATCGTTCTATTGATCGACTCAATTGACGCATCCACAATTTCAACCCCATCTCGACTGTAATTCACCCAATGTTTCGTGAGAATTGTACAATTTCTACTCGCCATTTCATCCTCTTTTGCTCTTCGATTCGACTATCCCCTGACATTTCTTCTTCCAATATTTCCGATTTTTTTCCAGAAATTTGCAATTTTCGCTAACTTGATGTCGACGTCGTCCAACATGAGAGTCGAATAATAATTATTTTTCTTTGTGATACTTTGGCCGAAGCCCATTAGTCCTCTCGCTAGTTTTCCCCCTTCTTCCTCTCTCTCTCCTCCCTTGATGTTTGCTGATGAGTGTTTGTCGATGCTGCCCTGTATGAGGAGATATTACGTTTTTCACAAAACTTGACAATTAAATTGTACGCGCGTATGGGGAAATTGACGATTAACGGAAAAGTCGCCCAACCACACCAAATCCGTTTAAATACGTTTAAATTGAGTTTTTATACAACAATATAGTTTTTAATACATTCTCACACTAGATTTTAGCTGTCCACAACGAAAAAGTATGAAGAAGTATTAAATATATCCGCATATAACTAAAATAAACGTTTGAGTGTGCGGAATTGCGTTATGTCCGGACTAATTAAAAAACGTAGTAACAGTTGCTTATTTTTATTTCAGATTTTTTTATTTATTTCAGGACTCACTTCTCTTCCAGTACTGATAGAGAGGTTCTGAGCATAAATGGACACTCAACAAAGCATCGAATGATGGGGTGGGAGAGTAGGGAGAGTGGGCGTTCAACCGGTTCGAGCATATCCAAATTTGCACAGCACCGGCGAAATGCACAACAACACTCGTGATCTGGAGCGTGACCGTTTCGTTCAATGAAGTGAATGAGGGAGTGATTAGATCGGCAATAGTGATTACAAATCGGTTCTTCGCAGTTCCGCCGGTCACACTCTCTTCGTAGAATAAAACGAGCTAAAGGATCCGCGCATCCATTTTGGCTTGCGATTGAAAAGATGAATGTTCCTATGCTTCGTGTTACCATGGGTTGTCAGGATGAGGGATTGAGAGACGGGGACGGGTTTTTTCCTCCTGACAGCTCTAATCATGGCTCACGAGGCCCAGTCCCTCCCTCCCCCCCCCCCCCCCCCCCCCCCCCCCGACTTCAGTTATTGCACATCATAGTATGTTATCTTTAATATCGTTGCGCCTAGGGAGTAGATAAATTACTATAATTATTATGATTCATAACAGATGCTCGATATCAAGCTGGTCGCTGTGTACACCGTTCTCCTCGGCTGCCTGATCGCCTCCGTCGCCGCCTTTGACTACAGAGAATGGGTAAGACTTTTGCGTAACCGAATTAGCCTCTTGTGCCGGGTGAACCAGAAATACAGCCAATACAGCTGAAGTAATAAAAAATCTGAAATCTGGCTTTTACTGGATTGAGGGTCTGGTTTGATGTAAGAGGGGAGGGGCAGATGAAGGTGAGTTGAAGGCTTTTAATGTGAGAGGGGATGGCTCGGCAGGAAGTGGTCTCTTCATTTCTCGTGCTCTCTCACCGGTCAGAGAGGAGAGAGTGCGTGAAATGAAGAGGTATCTCTAGACGGCGCATATTTCGTAGAGTTGTTATTCCGAGTGACTCGGCACTCGCGAGTGGAAAATGAGAAATCCACTCGCGAGTGAAAATCCACTCGCGAGTGGATTCCTTTGTTCGCACTCGCGAGTCAAATCCACTCGCCGAGTTAATTGAAATTGCCTCATTCCTTCTCCCCTTGCCAATGCAAAGTGACCGGTCTCTCACTTCAATGAAGGGTTCAATGGAGAAATAAAATTAAATCAATTCTCGATTCGAATTCTACAAAAACACTCGCGAGTGAATTTTTCATTTTTCACTCGCGAGTGATCCAACCAGTCCGAGTGAATCGAAAATGAACTCGGCGAGTGAGAGCGCTCGCCGAGTGTCACTCGAGCAAACAACTCTAATATTTCGAGAACAAGTTGATATCTTCTCGATTGCAGTCACGCAGCAAAGGCGGGAAGTAGATAGCAGAGCAATGACGGCCTACATCGTCGCTTCCCGTGTTGTTCTTCGATTTTTTGTCTATGATAAAGTGATGATGATAATAAATGATAATAAAAATAACGATAATATTTATCCGCACAGGTTGTGTGGGGTCGGTGTTATAATAATTTGTTATGGAAAGTACATGATATCTCCGTTTCCCCCACGCTCCTCAAGTCTGGCCTTCCTCGTCGTTTTTAGAGTTCGAAATACGGGTCGCCGTCTCTTCATTTCCCACACTCTCTAACCGGTGAGAGAGGCGAGAGAGTGTGTGTGAAATGGAGAGACGGCGACCCGTATTTCGAACTCTAGTCGTTATCAACTTCGTGATGATGAAAAAGTGATACGATTCAACAGTTTATCGGTACAGCAGGAAATACAGGAAAATAGTCTCAATACTCTCTGGAACAATCTGTGCATTTTAGTCATAGAATGACGATCCTAGGGAGGGTTTGGGCTTATTATAACGGGGACAGCATCAGGAACAGAGAGCACTTTCGATTCAATCGATCCTTTCTAAAATGAATATTAGAAGTTGAAATCTATCATGGCATCGGGCAATTATGCACGTAGCTAAAGGAATGATTAGAAGTGGTTCGCAGGTTTGGGTGGGATTCGGCATCCGGATATTAGTAGATGATCCGGTAGTAATGGGGGTAGGCTCTTTAGAGGATGCTGTAGTTTGAAAATAATAATACGGATCACGTCTCTCGCTTTCGCACGCTCTCTCATCGATCAGATCGGGCGAGAGAGCATTCGAAATGAGGAGAGTCAGACAGTTGACAAATATGAGAAAACAGTAAGAACGAAGAATCTCAACGCAAATAGGGTTTGGTGAACGTCAAAAGAAAAAGAATTCACAAATGGTCTTAATAGGATTGCACAGGAAAGACATTGCGGGGAAATACTGGAACTGAAGAGGTAGGGCGGTTGTAGGCTTCGAAATCCAGCTGTTCAGCACATTTTGAATGAGCCGATTCGCTGTCTTTCGAAGGTTGTCGGGTTAGGATCGGTAGCGTTCGGGTGCAAACGTAGAATCGACGTGATGAACATGGTTAGGTTACGGTAGGAAGGATCAACTTGGGATCAGACTGGGAACGAGAGAATACGGTGGTGTTACGGTTTCCGGATACGGTATCTACTTGGGATCCGTTGAGGTGCCTGGGGCATCGAAGGATGTCTTGGCTATCCGATCCGCGGCCCATTTGTCCAACAGCGACTTGGGTGCGCCTACTGCAATGCGAACTTTGAATGCGAACTTATGCATCCGTTCTACGCCACTCATCATTTCAATGTTCTTGAAACCATTATAAAAACGGAATAAATTTCGTATTTGTAATTTCGAAAATATGGTTATTTTTTTGCTCCCATTATACCACAACTGTATCGTGGGTCGACATCACGACAGCGCTCATTGATCGAGTATTACGTACCATGGGGCGAGTTCTTGGCCCGCTTGCTCGCTCCTGATCCAGAAGGCGACGGGTCCTCGTCGACGACGTTGAGCGGAGGACTGCAGAGGGTGGCATCTACTCTTGGCTCCTAGACCGCATGGAACCACAATAACAAGCCAACGCCTTTCTGGCCTAGCAGAAGTCTTGTTTTTTTTTGCTTCAAGGCCTCATTGAACAGCAAGCCCCTATCCGCCTTCAACCAGGAGACATATCGGAGTGAATTCGGTGACACAAAACATTCAGAGAGTATTCTGACCGGCCATAAATCCTTACCTTGCGCTTACCTACTTCTCGGAACTCTTCAATACACGGTTCTCACTGTGACTAATGCTGTGTAATGCCATTTTAGTTTTCTGGAAAAAGGTATGGAAAATGGAAAAAGGGTGTTAGTTTTTTACGACTTTTTCCGACACTATTTTCGGAAAATTGTTTGAATTTGAATTCCCGCTTTTTTCGATTTTTCGAAATATCTCGGCTCCCAATGAATCAATCGACTTAAAAATTTAGCAACACATAAATAGAGACCGCAAGCTCCGCCCACTTGGGAGGGATAGGGAATGGGGGCAAAAATGGGAATGAGGTTTAGCAAATCGAATACTCAACCAAATTGGTCGTTCAAGGGCGCGATGGACAGCTCTCAGCCTCACCTTTCAATGTGCAAATGGGCACTATGTTCAGAATATTTTAAGTTGGTCAAAATCGAGATAAACCAGTCCGGGATAGTCAAAAAAGGCATTTCTAATGAACGGAGCAAAGTGCCCATTGTGCAGATTGTTCTTTTATTTTTATGAAGAATTTTAGAGAAGAAAAATCAAGAATCGAAAGTTTCCCCGAATTGCTAAACTGTTTTGAAGGTTTTAGTACGCGCGTATTTATTCCAGTCCGATTAGCGCTAAACACAGTGTGAGCTATAGTCAAATGAGGGAAGAGGGGTGAGAGACAAGGCTCTTCCCTTCTCCCTCCGCCCTCTCTCCCCGCTGTTTCTATCCCGTCGTGACTAGCACACACCGTCCCTAGACAAGAGGAAATTTCTCTCCCAAATTGTCTCTCACGACTGGGCGAAGCTATCGCCGTCGAACTTTGGGAATGAGCTTGAAGTAGGCTCCGCCCCCCTTTTGCCTCGTCCCGGTTTCGACCACTTCTCTGTTGAGCCCAGATCGCACGGTTTTTGGCGCATAACTCGGTTCAAAAATGAGATATCGACAAACGGTAAAAAGTATGTTCTTATTGAGACCAAGGGGGATACTTTGAGCACAAAAACATGACCTTACGATTGATTCGGTCTACCCCGTTGCGGTCTCTACACATAAATTGCCCAATCAGTAATCTAAATTTAAATTTTTGTGAAGATTAGATCACGGGGAATTAAAATATTGGGCAAACACGAAAAATGCGGGAATTCAAATTTGAACTATTTTCCGAAATAAGGTCGGAAAAAAACTAACACCTTTTATTCGTTTTTCCAGACTTTTTCCGAAAAACTAACGCCACATTAGTTTTTCGGAAAAAGACTTGGAAAAAGTACCGGATTTGAATTCCCGCATTTTCCGTTGTTGATCAATATCTCGGCTACCAACTAAGCAATCATCACAAAAATTGAAATTTAGATTCCCAGATGGGTAAAACATACGGTGCCAATTTTTTGTATCGATTGATTTATCAGGGACCAAGATATTACGCTAAACCGGAAAATGCAGGAATTCAAATCTGGTGCCTTTTCCAAGTATTTTCCGAAAAACTAATGCGATGTTAAAAACCGTGAAAAGATCGGATCTTTGACAATGATACTGTTAGAAAATCTGCAATGTTCCGATCTAAAATTTGAATTCCCGCAATTTTCATTTTTGGCGTATAACTTGGCTCCCAGATAAGATAGACAGTTGAAATTTTCAGAGTAGATTCTTAGAGATTTTTAGAAAACGATATTTAAAATTTCAAGTCCCTATCTACTCTGGAAGTCAAGTTATTCGCTAAAAACGAAAAGTGTGGGGAAAAGATCCGATCATTGCAAGGTTCGATTTTTGTTCAGGCAAAGATCGGATCTTTGCATGATTTTTTAACAGGCATTTGATCAAAGTTCCGATCTTTTCTTGATCGCCACATCAATGAGATACGCACCCTTCGACCTGGCGGCCACTCGTTCCCCACTCGACACCCCATAAATCCTTACCTGGCGCTGGTCTGACTCCTCGGCGATGACGCTGCGCCCTCGGTCGGTGCCTCGCTCTGCACGCGCTTGCGTGATGTGCCCTGAATGTGTTATTTTTCCGTCTGCCACTCTCTCTATTTCGCGTGCTCTCTCGCTATAATCACATATCGAAACATGAAACAGCATGTTTCTCTTAATGAATGCTCTCAATCAACCTTTTTCTTACGAGTAATTCTATTCTTCTTCTACCAGCAACTGGCAGCTAATGATGAATGGACACCGTATGTTACGAGTAGGGAAAGCTACCTACATTGCACTTGTCAGGTACAGAATGCTGCGGCATTGTTGATACGGTATTGGATACGGTATTGGATACGGTAAACTACCTGTGTTGCTGTCTCCGTGGACGACGCAGACCGCGGCATGCCCGTGGAGGTGGACTTGGTGTAGTGGTAACCGGCGTCCTTCACCACCTGGAATACGGTAAGTAAATTATTGATTTTGTTTTATATCTAGCTCCTTTATCAATTTTGGTGCAAGGCAGGACCAACAAATATGGCCCTTCACCACCTGGGGTACGGTAGGGTATGGTAGATATTGATTTTATATTTCATCACACGATCCCAATGATCAATTTAATTTGCCATCCATCGCCTTTACGAAACGAGTGAAACACATACAAACTCCAAATAAAAACAAATCTAGTAGGTTTTTTATTTGGAGTTTGTATGTGTTTCATCCGTTCCGTAAAAGCGATGAAATTCTAACAGATTTGATGGGATGGATGAATATATTGGTAAAATTTAATAATTATTTAAAAGTAAACGTCGCACCACACTACCTGTCGGCTCAGCGTGAACAGCTCGTCTCTTCTGGTGAGCAGAGCCGGCGCGAGCATGCAAATCTGCGCTGCGGCCTCGTTGATGGACACCTCGTGCAGTGTCAGGGCCTGGGAAGAAGTATGGTAACACCACACACCACGATATGATGGGAAGAGCTAGAATACGGTAGGTTACGGTGGGTTTATGTTACGGTAACGCTTCATTTAGTAAAGAGGTATAAGGCTGGGCGATGGTTGGTTTTCAAATACTTGGTATTGCGTGGAACTCCAGTGAAAGTGCAAATTGGATTAGGATACGGTGAGAGTACGGTACATCTTGATCACTATTGATTCAGGGAAGGTCTAGGTTACGGTACCTTATCAGCCTTGCGCTTCGCATCGAACCGTCCGTAGATTGCAGAGTACTTTCTGCAAAGAAATCGATAATTGGCTACCGTATCCATTTATAATTTTACAGTTGATTTTTCAACAGGGCGAGCTTTAGTAAACGTCGCACCACATCACACCACCTACCGGTATTCGTCGTGCCGCCGCGGGTGCATGGGCTGCATCGCCATCAGATCGACAATGTCCCTGCAATGAACAAGGTTGGTCTCGAGTGGAAGGTTACGGTAGCGCTCAAGGGTACGGTAGTTGTCCTAAAATGTAGCATTGTTCCGGTAGTTCTTGGGTACGGTAGAGCTTCGGCGGTATTGTATGAGCACTGTAGGAATACGACAGTACGGGAGGCTATGGTACGGCTGGGTTACGGTAGGATGCTACAATACGGTACGATTACGGTAGCTCTCACTGGCTGATCTTCTTCTTGTTCTGGACGAGTTTGGGCGGGCGGGGCGCCAGCTTGGCGACGGCCGCTTGCGAACACGCGTTGAGACGACCGATCTGGGAAGGATACGGTAATCGAGAATCATTGGATTTTTCAACAGGACGACTTTTAGTAAATGCCGCACCACACCACCGCTGCGAAATACTGCGCAATCTTCCCCAAGAAGGGTGGCGAACTTTCTGTTTGCTGAGTGTAAAGGAAAAGGTAAAGGTCATCCCGTTAATCAAGGCACTTGCGTCACTCTGGGAGATCACTGCTGGGCCAGTGAGCGATAGCCCGATCTGTGCAAATATCGTAAAAGATCGCATTTTGGATCAGTAAACCAGGAGTTTTTTTCGTATTATTTTTGGTATCGAGAGTACACTACGCAAGGATTGCTTTGACCACCTTCCTTTTCTCAAGAATGATTTGTGAAACATATTCAAGAATAATATCTCGTCTGTTTCAGAAGTAGATTTGAAATTTTACCTGCGCATCCGACAGCACGGGCGTCTCGCCGGTGTCCGCGTCTGCAAAATGGCTCGATTTTGACAAGGTGACCTTTAGTAAACCTCGCCGCACCACAAAATCACACCACTCACTCGGATCAAAGTCGCCCAGCGCGACGAAGTCATCGTGTAGGGGCGAGGGCGAGGTGGTCGAGGTGTGCTGGTTGTTCTCCATCAGATACTGAAGTGAGCGCGTGATCATCGTGTCCTGCGCGGAAGAATGAAAATCGATAAATCGGATACGGTAGGCAAGACAAATCGATCATCAGATTACGGTAGGCTACACCATTATTTCAAATGAGTACACATTTCAATGTTACTTTTCACACAGATTTGCTTGGCTCTCTTCCAATAGGATCAGGAAGTTTTCGAAAAAAAAATCAATAGTTAGACTACGCGGTATGCTACCGTACCTGCAGGTAGTCTCCCTGCAGCACGTTCGCAGTGCCGCCGATGCTGCTGAGCAGCTGGAGTTGAGCGAATTGCGGCGTACGGTTGACCGGAATCTGGACGGATACTGTTTGTTAATGGTTTTAATAGTTTCCGTGCGGGACCAGGGCTATAATAGGGGGGGTACGGTAGCTGTTCCCTGTGGGTCGTTGGCTGCTATGGGTACGGAAATCTCTAAGGGACCAGGGTATGGGATACGGCAAGGGCACGGCTAATGTTCTCTAGGGAAATTAATCCCCATGGAGCTGCGCGAATTGGGGCGTGCGGTTGACCGGGATCTAGGCAGACGGATGGTTGTTACGGCGGGATTCCCAGGGGAGACTATAGGTAGAGATCGGTAATGGAGCACTGCAGCCCTTCCCTGCGTGACCCGGACCCGGGCAGAAGATACAGCATCCAGGATAAAGTAGCTAGGATCCGAAGCCGAGATGCTCACCGGTGACGAGGAGCTGGACATGAGCAGGCCGTTCGGCGACGGCGCCGTGATCGCCGGTACGGACGCGACGGCGTCGATGGTTGCAGCTGGAAAAAAGGAAACCCTGAGTAAAGAAATTCGGGAATCAAGCCAGGAACATCAAGAGCATCAGTAAGGGAAGAGGGAAGAAAAACAATGAATTTTCAACGGGACGACGTTCACTGAACGTCGCACCACACCACGGCGGCCCATCTACCGTACCTATGCTGCACACGGGCGTCGGCAGCGAGGGGGGCACAAGAGTGCTCGTCGAGGACGAAGAGGGAAGAGCGGAAGAGGATGATGAGGAGGAGGGAGCGACGGAGGGAAGGCTCGCCGAGACGGATGTGAGGGCGGACAGGGAGACTGCAAAGATTGAGGTATGGAGTACGCTTTCATAATTTAGGTACCAGATAACATTATTCCGATACCAGAATAACAGTACCATATACGACACTGAGATTGCGGTTCCATGATTACGGTAATTTCACTGGGGCACCCTGATTATTACGATGCCGAACTCGGAACAACCGCGAATGCAGTACCCACTATGGCATCACGGTACCAGGGGGTTACTGTACCCGGTGATACGGTACCACACGATTACGGTACCTGGATTGAACAGCTGTACGGGGTCCGTGGCGCCGAGCCCGATCGGATAGGCGGACACGGGCGGGGCGCCAATGTGAGGAATGGCAGCGATGTTGAAGGCCGTGGGGTCGTTCGAGTATTGCTGAACAATTCCACTTTTTCGCCTTTTCGCTGTTTCATTACGTACAGCTATTGGGAATGCAAGGAGTGTAGGGAATTTGAGTTTGAGATATGTTGCAAGGTGAGATGAAGAACCAACTGATGATTTCAATATTCCCAGCTAGTGTTTTACAAAACTAAATTTATCAGAATTAACGCAACCTATGCGGATCCTCAAGCCACCGTAACCCAACTCACCGCCAGTGCTCGCTGCAGTCGTCTCACGTGCAGAAGATTTTCCAATATTTCAACTATTCTTGTCTACAGTACAGTCACGCGTTGCCTAATTTTATTCTATCGTATCCTATGCGGTTCGTCCTCAAATTACGGTATTCAACTCACCGCCAGTGCTCTCTGCAGTCGTCTCACGTGCAGTGGCTTGCTTAGCATGCCGACAATGCTCATGATCTCTAGGAATTCGGATTCCTCCGAGCACATGATCTGATTGACGTCGTCACCTCCTGAACGGATGATTTGGGGTTACGGTATCGATCGATAAGTTCTCGATTGTCCACTGTACCCCTTAATGCTCATAAAGTACAACAACCCGCGCATGATCTAGCTGACGTCGTTGTATGTTGCAAATTTTTTATCGAACGATAGTATTGTACGCTTATTATGGACTCATCCAGCATTGATCAAGCTATCACAGTTGAGATGTCGTGGTTTAACTATACGGTACCCAGTATCACATTTTGAACGCAAAGTTGTTTCTTGTTCCGCGCGTAACGAAATTGCTATTAAACTACCGTCGCGTTTAAAATTAAGTGTTAATTATATAATTGGTGCTTAATGAACGCGAAAACCTCCTAGAAATCGAGTTTTATCATTAAAAACTGAGAAGTATAGTGAAAATAGGCGGAAAACGCACAAAAAGAAGTGAAAGTGGGCGGAGCTAACGCGTTTGGCGCGCGGAGTAGTTTAATAGGTGTGCAATTACAATCGTACAATGATTTTAAAAATGTGATATACCTGCCCAACCCTTATCGATGAAAACATCATTACTCTGTACGAATCAGATCAATCCTAGCACTATCAATTTATCCTGCGAAGTCCTAGTACGGTATACCTGCCCTACCCTTATCGATGAAGACGTCGTAGTACTGGAGGAGGTTGGCTCTGTGCAGAATGGCGAGTAGCTGCCACTCGGAGACTGTTGAGGGCGGCTTGGCCGGTTGGGATGAGCGGCTGAATTATTTAACTATTTGATTATCGATTTTTTCCTCATGTGCTGACAATCGAAATCTTTATGTACGACTATGTTTCACCTCGGTCACAAGAGGCGAATCGAACTGAAATCTCTAGTAGTCCGACCATGGTTCACAGAAAACAATAAACGATTTTGCTTCAGTAAACGGATCATTGGATGTTTGCTCTATGATCTTTGATCTTTGATCTCCGATCTCTGCACTCACTTTTGCGCCGCGGTAGAGGCCGTGGTCGAGCTGCTCGACGGTGAGGGCGTCTGCGCCTGGTCTGCAGTTGTAGACGACGACATCTTGGAGACGTCGCCGCGCGCTCTGCACCACCCTGATCGATCGATTACGGTAGCTGCACCACAGGCGTCGATTGGATCGACGACTGACTTTATTCGCTTCTTCTTGGAAGATCGTGGACAAATTGCGACAACTCCGATGGAATTCTCGAAGAGGATGGCGGGTGGAGTCGGAATGGCTTTGGATTGGCGTTAACCGGTTGAAGACTGCCCTGAGAGGGCTTGGTGCGGGTCTTGGACGGATCCTTGGAGGATACGGTAGAATCGATCGATCTGGGGGGGGGGGGGGGGGGCGGGGCCCGCCGGGCTATTGGATAGCCTCGACGATGGTCCGCGCGGCGCGGGCAGGAGGGTTGCCCTGAAGAAATGTTCTTTGTTTGGGGGTGAATTATCAATCGATAACGGGAAATTGCGACTCAGATAGGTTATATGACGCGTGTCACGAAAGAATCGAGAAGGCAATGATGCATATAAATCGTGTATGAGATGAGTTAACATCAGGGTAGGACAGCAATGGGCACATAATAACATTCCCCCAAAGTCTAATTGTTCGTATTCGACTCGCCGGGCTATTGGATAGCCTCAACGACGCGGTCCGCGCGCGGCGCGGTCAGGAGGGTTGCCCTGCTTGAAATTAATTAATTAGTATTTTCTTAATTACGCACAACGGCGCGAAAAGGTACAAAAAGAGGATGGTTGCGAGGTAATTTTGTGAATTAATTATCGATCGACGAAGGGTAATTACGAAGCGAATTGGGGATCGGATGAGCGAATGTATGCAATCGCGCGCTCGGTACTAAATGAATCGAGTGTGAAACGCAACTCTCGAAAACTAGGCGGAATGAGAAATCGCGCGAGGGAGAGAGAGAATGGCCGACGATCCTGTCATACACCAGCCGTCCAGATAAGAGTGGACACTGCCCCGTCAGTGCTCTATCAGTTGGAGCTGTCAGAATGAGGAGCCTTGCTCTTCAATAGAGTTCGAAATTCAAGGGTCGCCGTCTCTTCATTTCCCACACGCTCTCACCGGTCAGAGAGGCGAGAGAGTGTGTGAAATGAAGAGACGGCGACCCGTATTTCGAACTCTACTTTTCAATCTGGTTTCATGTTGACTAATTCGAGGACCAGGCCGCTGCTCTACACGCTTCCTGTGATAAAGAGGCCAATTCTTCCGTGCAGAAGATATGGATAGCACACACTTCAGCAAGGGTTCACGGCTTCATTGCTCATGCTTACTCACTGAGGGTGCTGAGGGGCAGGCAGGAAACTCGAGTGTCCTTTCCATTGGGAAGTTTCCGAAAGATCCTCCCCCCCCCCCCCCAGAAAGGGCACCGCCTGACACCCAGGCTTTCGTGAATGGGGCATGGATTCTCATGAGAAGAGTCTCTTTATTTCGCATACTCTATTAGCGGCATGAGAAGAAAGGAAACACATGAAACGGAGAGAGTCCCTTTGTCCAAGAATCTAAGCTGCGCGTGCTTCAGCGAAAAAGCGCGGTGCATCGCAAATTATTTTGAGATTGCCGAGAAACAATGCGCACACTTCACTTCCGTGTGATGGAATGAGCTTCAGATTTAAGATAAAGTCCCAGAAAGAGTGTTTAGCCAATTTTCGGCTCCTAATACAACTATTCTCCGGGGTGAAGATATTTGCTAAGGAGGCAGGCGTGGGGATTCGCAAAATTGAGTTGCCACTATTTTTTCACTGAGGGCGGCGCATTCCTATCCGATCAATTGTTCGATCCATTCGAAAAAAAACTAGCATCCCTCAATTCACGATCGATCCGTATCTATCAATGATCGCACGCGAAAAAAATGGAAGCGCGCTTTGCTCGGTGAGCAAGTGATAAAAGATAAAGCCCATCATTCAAGACGAATCGTCCAATAAAGTAACGAAATTCCATGGATTTTATGGAGAAGACCTCATCATTATAGGCACGATTCATGGCCCTTCGAAGTCCCTGAAGGAAGTATTTCAACTCGGGAATTCTCCTATGATAATGACTGATCGTACTATGTACTATGAAACTACTAGCAACTGCTGAATCCTAGCATCTTCAGTGCATAGTCGAAGCAGGTTCATACTTCATAGTGGGTATCCTGCAGGTAAACATACGAGCAACAAATGGTCGATCACACATCCAACGCACAAGATCCACCATCCCTCCTCGCAGCGTTCCCTGCAGTGAGTGTGGGCGGTGCACAGATCGGGTGCGAAAAAAATGAGCGGATCCCGCTTTCGCATCGTTTAGCACGTTCGGCTCTGACCGCCCAACGATCAAGCTTGATGAGGAGGAGATGGATATCTTTCCGGTGCGCTCCATCTCTTCATTTTGTATTTTTTCGGTCAGGATGGAGAAATGGTATGCGGATGGGAGAGAGTCGGAGAAGCGAGAGCGCGATCCTTGAGGCGCTAATAGAGATATTACGAGGAATCTCGTTAGCTTGAGTTATGATCGGAGCTGGTCTTCTATCCTCAAAGTCCACATTGTCAGAAAATGAAAAAAAGGGACGGTTGATATAGAAGGAACTAGGGAAGCGAGAGATAATGACGATAGGATATCTCTGATATAGAGATAACCGAAAAGGGGACGAAAAGTGATGAGCTTGGATGATTTATCTATCCACTAATTAGGATTAATGGGAAGAGGCGTCACACTCTCGGCGCTCTCACTTCCCGCTAGAGAAAACGAGAGCGTATGCTGATTCGAGAGACCACGCTCAAGGGAACAACGCTTTCGATATCTCACTTCGGTTGACACCGAATATATGAAAGCGATGCGGGCCGGAATGGGGTCGGTAAGCGCGTGCGCAAAAACCAGTGGGTCTCATGAGATTGGGGGGAGGATCCGCTGTCGGTCAGATCCATTTCTCCAAGGGGGGGGGCTATAGATGATATCGGCCCGGAGAGAGATGTATCACAATTCGCCGTTCCATCGCTCTGTTTTCTGCTGTACTCTTGAGCACATCGAGATGGGGGGGGGGGGGGGGGCGCAAAACGGTTCCGCCCGCACACACGATGGGTTTGCAATTGAGATGGCGTGCAGTTCGGCAAAAGGAATATTGAAAAAAGAAGGAGATGGGTGGCGTGTGACCTTGGGGGGATCGAGCTGTATTTCATAGCTGTAATCAGGCTGTTGAGGGGGAAGGTTTTTGTAATTGGATGTTGCAGCACTTCATTCGGGAATCTGCGTTTGAAGGACCTGAATACTCAACTACGCCACGCTCGACAGGACTAGTCGACGGAAAGCGGTAAACAACGGCTCCGGCTCCGGAATTTCCCGGCTCTACAGTACTTCCAAATCATCGTGTGCTGCAGGATGAGGCGAAATCATCAAGGATCACAATTTTAATTGGGATACTTCACGCTTCTCGTGACTACACGTTGAGCTCAGGCAATCCAAAAAAGGTTGCCCATCCTCGTATCATATTCCAAGAAGGCGAAAGAAAGCAGAGACGGAAAGCGTGATTTGAGCCAATTTAGATGGGGTCTTATGGATGAAAAAGGGACGAGACGAGCAAAGAAGGTAAAGGAGGAATACTGTTTGCTCTGTGGAGCAAAAAAACACATAAAAAGGTGCAAAGGTTAGAGGAAGAAGGAACGTCTGACTCTCTCACATTCACGTGCTCTCTCGCACTGTCTGACTGGTGAGTAAAAACTATAGCAAAGGAACACTGGAACGTGTCCCTCCTTTAATTGGATGCTTCCTCGATTATCATGTCGATGAGAGAGCATTGCGAAATGAGAGAGATGTGTGCCGAATTAGTAAAAGCCAAGGTAGAAAGAGTGTTGAGAAGAAACGCGTGAGGCTACAAAGATGAATGACCGGGCTCTCTCACTTTCCCATGCTCTCTCGCTGCTCTGACCGACGAGAGAGCACGGCGAAATGAGAGAGTCCTGTTCACTACAAATTATAATGTTGGAGCGGGGGGACGATTGAGGGAGGTAGAGTAGTGGAGTGAAAGGAGAGCTCAAATTAAACACTCTTATTGCAAAAAGCGCACAGCTCTCGTTAATTTCTCTCGGCCTATTAAGCGTTCGGTGAGCGCATAAAACGCGAGGAGGAGGTGCGAGGAAGTTGATCTCACACAAAACACACAACGCTAAGATCAAGAATGGAGAGGTTTGCTTCGCTTCAAACAGAGGAAATGACCAATGAAAAATGAGATACTGGAACAGAAAGGAGATAGCGTAGATGCACAGGTAGTTCAGTGGTAGAACAACTGTGGCATTAACCCGTTGCTATTTTTAATGAAATTGATATTCGGAAGATTGGTAATGAGGAGTCAACGTATCGAGCAAAAGAAGTAGCGAAATGAACTCCCCCCCATGCAAAAAAGGCATGATCGCACTCACCGTGCTGCCTATCTCGAGAATAGAAAGGAGGAATAAAAAGGAGGAGTGAGAGCAAGAACGGTGCTTAGTCGACTTACTTACCGAAGTCACAACTTTCACGAAAAGAAGAGCTTTTAATTTTGAGAAAACTGAAGAAGAACGCATGGGATCCCCTCGCCTATCATGCTCTAAAGCCCCCTCCCCTCTCCCCTCGCCTTCCCCCATCTCTCTCTCTCTCCCCTCGAAAGCCGAGCAAAAAGCAACTGAAGAGATTCGGGAAAGAGCGAGCGCACGCTTTTTTACTCCCATCGCCTCTCCCGAGTGGTGGAATAAAGTGGATTGGGCCTTTCTGTTTTTGCCACTGACTCCCAATCGATCCTATACCCTAGTTACGGTACCGTAAACATGGAGCCACCGGATCCTGTCGGCATGAGAACAATACAGAGGGAGGCCAAGTTCGGCGAACCCAAAAACCAAGAGGCACAGGAACCAGGCGCGGTGCCAGGCTGAACAGCTGGGCTCTGGATATAGCGCGCAGCGCGCTAAAAAACGCGAAGGGCGTTGGTTTGCAAAGGAGGGAAAGGAGAGGCCCTCCATTTCCGTAAAGATCTCTCGCGCTCGCTGCTGACGAAAGGGGATGGTCATTGAAGGGGAGGAGGAGGGAGGGAGGGAGGGAGGAGAGAATGGAAGGGACAGGCCGTACGCGTGCAAAAAAACGATGAATGGTAGCTACTCCCGCGCAAGGATCGAGCGCGCGCGCGCGATTTATGGGGATCGTTTAGGTCCCGGAGCGCGGAGGAAGCAGCTTGAAAGGTGAGAAAAACAGCCCAGCACAAAGAGCCTTTAAGGATATGGACTCCGAGATGACGGGATGATGAGGAATGTGAAGGATATGAAGGATATCCTACACTATCCAAGCGTTTTTCCGAGGAGGATGAGAAGATCAGACAACGAAGTCCCCATCTCCAGATCCCTATCTTCAGACAAGCAAAAAGTAAGGCTTTCTGAATAGAATTCAAGATACGAGTACGGGGTAGTGATGAGAGTGTGTGCTACACTAAGAGATAATTTCTTGCGAATCCATCCCTATCTCCACCTCCAGACGCGCAAAAACTAGGTGCTTCTGAATAGAGCTCAAGATAGGGTGATAGTCTCTTGGATTATATGAAACGATTTCTTATGAACCCCTATGGATGCCCTATGGATTCTTAGATTCATCATATCACGCACTCGCTCACTGATCAATATGATAAGACACCCTATGCTTTTCCGCGATATCAGACATGTATATCGGGCTTGAAAAGAGACTGGGATGAAGAAAGACTTGGATGATGAAGAAGAGGTGCAACTAATCTCGACTTCGCCTGCCGACTCGAAAAAAAACATTCGTACTAAAGTAATGTTACTACTTCGAATCCGCGCTCTCCATTTGGCATGCTCTCGTACTCTTACTGGCTTGAAGAGATGTTGAAGAGAAGACTTCTTCTTCCCTAACAGCCCTACTAAAGTTAATGTTACTTCTCGCGGCCATTTTTAGCTCTTGTCTCTATGGAGATCGAGGAAGTATTGCAATTTCCTCTAATACGATACACGCCTTGCCCTTTAGTAGTAGGCGTACAGCAATATCCGGAGCCTTGCGCGAGGCGGTTCCGGATTACTGTAGTTGACGAAATACGATTTCGAAATGCCCCGGACTATGGTAGGCTGTGGCATTTAGACAACGAGAATGACACGAGTGCGAGAGAGCGTGCGAAATGAGGAGAGTACACGCTGATAGAATGACTTGCGGGCAAAAAAGCAACAGAAGAAGGAACGATGGCGGGAGAGAGAGAGAGTGAGTGAAACGAGGAGAGCGCGAGAGTAGCAGAGACAAAAAGCGAAGGCCTGAAACGAGTTTCGACTCGTGGCTGACAGCCATCGAAAAAACGACAGGAGGAGACGAAGAAATTGAGGAGTTGCAGGGAGGAAAAAGTGAAATGTCGGCGATCTTCGGCTCTCTTAGTGATTTTTCGGCCTTAAACTGCGGCGAAAATCATTGCCTTCTGCAGTAACCTACTGTTATAGTAAATGTAAAGGTGAAGGAGCTTCCACAATCAAAGCGATGTTAAAGATGGTCATGGTGCGACAATTGTGGTGTACATAGGTAAGGCTAGGTACGACCTACTGTAGCTGTGGGGTCCTATTTCCCCTCTACTCTCAAGCGAGAGATTGCACATGAATGTTATGAGTTCGCGGGGAGGGGGGGGGAGTGAAGAGATGGAAGGGAGGGAGGGGATGGAGCATGGGGGAAGAGTCGAAGGGGGAGTAGGGTGCAAAAAACGAGGAGGCTCCTCGTTCTCCCTCCCCTTCTCTAAAGAGCGTCCCCCTTTGTCGTGTTGCTGTGCAAAAAAGACAAGAAAGGAGAGAAGGGGCGGGGATACGGTAGAGTATCGACAAAAAGCAAGGAGTATTACGGTAGGGTATCGATTATCGATCGAGAAAAGATCGGTACGGGACAACGATCGATGCTATAGATGTTGCAAAAAGATGTTTGAGCGGGGAGTGGAGGGAGAGGCGAGGCGAGGGTTCGGTTTTCGAATGCACCGCCTCGCCTTGCGGTTTTTGCGTGATAGCAGAGAGAAAGAGAGGCGTATCGGCATGGTTTATCGAGCTCGAAATGCGGGTCGCGCGTCTTTTTTCACATGCCCTCTATCCGCACAGAACCGTATCTCGAACTGTAATGGTTGTGAGAGAAGATGAAATTATCAGAGATTAAAATACGGCGATCCTTAGTCAATTTCGGTTCTCACCTCTCTCACCGGTCAGAGAGGCGAGAGAGATTGTGTGAAATGAAGAGACGATTATCCGTATTTCGAACTCTACTAGACACTCTAGTAGTCCAATGGCACAAAGTAGTTGAGCGGGCGGGTGCGCGCGAAAAAACGATGAGTCGAAAAAGCGCTGGCCTCTCTCGTATTCTCCTGGTCTATCGCCGGACAGGGATGCCATTACTCGTTGACAGTATGGATGGTCGGTCTCTCTCTAACTTCGCTATACTCTCTCTCTCTCTCTCTCTCGTTTCTCTGACTGTTGAGAGACAAGGCAAAATGAAGAGACGAGGGCATTACTCGTTGAGAGTGGAGTGGAAGAAAGAGTAGTGTGACAGTGGCAGTGTGTGGGGGAACCGGTAGCTGCCGGCAGATAGGCCGGCAAAAACACAAGGCCCCGAATTGCATTCGACGGCCCGGGGAAAAAGCGGCGGCGGCGCGCAATGGGACGTGTAGGAGAAAGAAGTTGCAGAAGAGAAAAGATGGAAAAAGGAAGCGAGATCGATGATCAATCGTTGATTTTGTAGGTAGAAAAACGCCGAACTCGATACAGAAAAGCTATTTCGAAAGAGTACAAAAACTCAGATGCGATTTCCGTAGGATAGACGGATATAGTGATAGTAGTCGTCTAATCTACAGCTCAGAGTAATTTGCTGTGTCTTTGGAAGGAGTACAGCTAGGAGTGGAGCTCGCAAGCCTAATTGTCTCTATACTTTCTATCGCAGCTTCAGTGTGTGAAATGAAGAGGCGTATTTCACATTCTGCGACGAGGGATAGCTAGGAGTGACTGGAGAGCGCTCGGGATCAGGGGCAACGAGAAATTGGAGAGCGCGTAAGCAGACTATGAAGAGTACAGACTGCAGCATCGACTTAGTGTTGTTTATTGCGCTTAATGTATGAGGCGACGAGGGATATAGCTAGGAATGGCGGGAGGGTTGAGTCGAATTCGGGGTCAGGGACGAGAAAGGGAAGGAAGAGAAGAGAGCATGTCAGCGTTCACGTCTGTGTGGAGATATGGACGGGGGGGGGGGGGGGGAAGACGAGAAGGGGGGAGGATGAGGCGAGGGGTAGAAAGGCAGAGAGAAGTGTGCAAAAATGTCTCCATCTCTTTCTCCGCAGCGCTATTGCGCCTGATAAAGCAGTTGAGAGACCATTGTGAAATGAAGAAACGATTACGAGCAACAAATTAGGAGTATTTTGATCTCTATTGATCTAGAAGCTCTAAGCAGTGACGGATGGGGAGTTATAATAAGGGGAACCTGAGTGATTCCTATCATGGCGAGTAGTAGTAGTAGATCTTGAGGCTTCTAAGTGTGGCCAGAGCGTGAACAGGATAGATGAAGATAGATTTATTGATTGATTGAGTTCTCTCCCATCTTGCAATCTTTACTCGCCTAGCCGTTCTTAGAGCGCTTTGAGGTTAGAGAGATAGCCAGAGTAGAGAGAAGAGGAGCATGGCACGACGAAGCTGTCTGCTCTCGAAGTCCACTCCCTTCCCCCTCCCCCTCTCCCCTAGACCTCTGTCCACCATCCTCCCTCCCCCCATTCTTCCCTCGGCTCCCTTCCCCCCTAGTACCAGGCACGGACATGGGGGGGGGTGCAGGGTAGGGCAAAAAAAGCGCGTCAAGGGTAGGAGGGAGGGAGGGAGGGTAGAGAAAGGGGGAGCTCCTTCGTGTGGGAAAAAAGAGCCGGCAGCAATGCGAGAGACGGGACAAGGAGAGAGATGGAATGGGGGAAAAGTGACCCCCGGAATGGGGGTCGTCGAGAGAAGAGACGAGACAAGAAGGGATGGAACGAGTGTGCGGATGTTCATTCTACTGATGGCACTGGAGAAAGACGACATCTAGGAGATGTCAGGGATTGAAATTTGTGGTTGATAATGACTCCAACTGCGTCGTGAAACAAGGTGACTCTCATAGAGTTCGAAATACGGGTCGCCGTCTCTTCATTTCTCTCTCACCGGTCAGAGCGCGCATTTCGGGTTGAAGTCTCTTCATTTCACACAGACTGAGGACAGAGTATTGAAATGAAGAGACTACGATCCGAATAGCGAAATACTCTAATGGACATTCCACCAGCTAACGCGAGCTATTGGCGTTAACTGGTGGAATGCAACTTATGAAGAATACAGACCTATCCTCATCTGAGCATTACTGCCTGACATGAATAAATTATTATTATTATTATTATTATTATTAATGGACATACCTGATGCAAACAACGATGTCCGCGACACCGATTCCTGTAGAAAGCAGTCGTAGAAGGAGATCGCCTCAGCAAGAGGTCCAGCAGATGATGTGAAGATGGTGTAGATGATGAAGCACCACGCAGTTGCTCGAAATGGCCCGGTGAAGAACACGAACTGGTCGCTAAGGGGTTGAATGTGAGAAGATGAAGAACCCTTCTTCGTTGGAGCTCCACCAGGTCCACGTGGAGCAACGGTGAAGATGGTTGGGAAGGTGAAGGCACGTACGTTGACGTGACCCCACCAGTTATTCCGGTGAAACTTGGATTGAAGATGCCAAATCAATGAAGCAGATACTGAAGAATGGTTCGCTGTCGTTAGCGGTTGCCAAGCTCGTGATGAGCTGAGATGAGCTACTAACGATGACCAACGATGAATTGAGAAACTGTGGACTGTGTGAAAGTATTATTGATGAAGAAGACGTTGACTCCACCGACTGATGAAGGCGAGGTGTCGTGAATGGGGCAGTATTTCGGGAAGCTGTAGTCGATGGTGGTGGATTAGGGCCGAAAATGCGGATGATATTGGATTGCACTTATAAGACGGCCAAAATTATCTGGGGGGACGCGGATTTGATATTGACGATGGTGTTGTTGGAGTGATGATGTCCTCATCTCTCTTCATGTTTTCTTTCGTCGGTCAGACATAGCGATAGTGTGAGTAAACTGGAGAGAGTCATGCTATCTCAAGGAAGTATTGGAGTCTCACCATTGTGATAGGGTGAATGAGGGACAGGGGTACCGAGAATGCCTATTGAGTCCGCGAAATATGAGTCATGATAATGAAGCCAACGACCAGGTGGGAAGCAAGGATGGAGCTTGGATTGAGGGTGTCGAGCTGGTGAAGATGATGATGAGGTCAATGGCCAACTCTATCGTAATTTCATATCCATTAACTTGACAGAATACACAATGAAATAATGAACGAATGAACGAATTCGGGTCGTCGCAAACCAGGTTGGGCTGCACGGGCGTGCGATCTCGTAGATTCCGCTGCGAAATGCACACCTGTCTGTGAAAAATGAGGTCGGAAGATCGGGGACGGGGAGAGTGGAACGGGAGCACATCTCGTGGAAACGGTGATGAAATGCATTGATCGAAATGATGAGAAGAAGAGGTTATGAGTGATCATGAGTCATCGACATCAGTTATCCGATATGATGACGCTGTATCTATGTCCCGAAGGAAGGAGGCCGGGGAACGAGAGAGAGCTGAGGGAAGCAAATGATGTACTGTTGATACCCACACCACAGCATTCTTCTCCGACAGAGAAGGGGGAGATCTTTACATATGTACTTGCGCACTTTGCATGAATCGAACTACATGGCCTGGGCGGATGGAGCGGCCGCTCTCCCCGCTCATTTTTAAATTTTTGCTTTCCGATTACGATGTGGCGGGAAAATTCAAAAGTTAATCCACTTGTTCACCCTTTTCTGGAGAGAACAATGGGGGGGGGGGGGGGGGGTCAGAATGCTGTGACACGACTCTCCATTCAGCACACGTCCTCTGGTCGGACAGACAGCGATTGAGTACTTGAATTGAAGAGATTATCCATATTTATCTTGAACCAGATAAATAGGGACAATGAGGTTAGGTGGGATGAGAAATGCACAACTGGAAGGAAAGCACACTTATCGGTTGGGAATGATGGGAATGTGCTGAACAGAATAAGAGCACAACTGTGAAGGATCGATGAAGGACTCTCGTTAGTCTGGTCGATGATGAAGTATACGAGGAATGAAGAGATTGATTAATCAACAGCGTTGCGGATATGGTGATTTTTTGCGAGACAAAAAGACAAAAGATCTTGTAAGAGCAAAGCTTGTGCTGGATGTGGTGCGTTTGTGAGAGGCGATTGTAGATTTTTGAGTTTGAGAGAAATGCACACCGAATGGGATCGGGAACGCGAGAGTGGAACGAATGGTTTCTTTATATTGAAGGCGCATGTATTTGCATAAGGGTGATTGTACATTCTAAAATGCCAAAAAAATCATATTAGAATGTGCGAAATGCACACCGAATGGGGTCGAAAATGCGAGAGTGGAACGGGAGAGATGGGAAGGAGGGGGAGGAGGAAGTGGAGGAGATATTAATAGGAGCAGTGCAGGGATTTGATGGGGAGCCTGCAAGAAGGAAAGGGTGGTTGTAGGTCCAGAGAGTTGCCTGGAAGAATCGAAATTCGGCCACTTTAGCTGTACGATTGACATACGACGTCGACCACATGGAGTAGTCGCAAAAAGTGGTTTTCGAAAAGAGAATTGCCTGGGAGAATCGAAATTCATGTTTGCCTCAGATGATAATGATCTACTGAAACATAAAAAAACGTAAAAAGGTAAAGGTGTATCCACGTCAAGCGATTTTACAGTCGTACGACAACGCTAGGTGGGACCCACTGGTAAGGCCAGCTGTTTGCTGCTGCTGAAACATATTTTTCGCACAAATTTCACTTTCCATCTGTGCATAAACGCAAAATTATGACAGGCATGTGCTCTACGTCGACCACATGGAATAATCACAATTATTGTTATTAATAATCACAATTATTGTTATTAATAATCACAATTATTGTTATTAATAATCACAATTATTGTTACCAAAGGTTTTTTTTTTGTTTTTTGTTTTTTTTTCATGAATTTCGTAAATCATAGCTGATGGGATCGGGAAGCGTTTGCGTGAGGCGCTCGTAGATTCCATTGAGAAATGCACGCATAAATGAGGTCGGAAGATATGAATAGTAGCAGAGCTGTGATTTGAAGGGAGACCCTGCAATAAGATGAAGTTTGGTAAGTGATTAATTTGTTGGCCTGAAGATGTGATCAACATGGACCGCATGGAATATGCACAATAAATGGTTTTCGTTGAGAAAATTGATCGATATCTGCTCAAATTCCACTACCTGTCTTAACAACAAACTAAGTTTCCACAGACTGAAGACCCTGCGAAAAGGAAGTGTATCGTAGCTGTTACAGGTCATCTTTAGCTGATTGTGAGATTGCCATCTAATCGACGTCGACATGGAATAGTCAGAATAAGTGAATATTTTCGAACGAGAATCCGAAGAGAATCGAAGTACATGCTGATCTTAGCTGATGAAGATCCGTTGAAACATATTTTTTTTCACAAGCTCAATTAGATATCTGATTTAAAAATAATGTTTGTAGAGGAAAGAAATTTCTGCAAGACAGATTTCTGTAAGACACGGGCGCATGATAAATTGTAGGCGGTGGAACGGCATCATCATGAATGAATGAATGAATGAATGAATGAATGAATGAATGAATGAATGAATGAATGAATGAATGAATGAATGAATGAATGAATGAATGAATGAATGAATGAATGAATGAATGAATGAATGAATGAATGAATGAATGAATGAATGAATGAATGAATGAATGAATGAATGAATGAATGAATGAATGAATGAATGAATGAATGAATGAATGAATGAATGAATGAATGAATGAATGAATGAATGAATGAATGAATGAATGAATGAATGAATGAATGAATGAATGAATGAATGAATGAATGAATGAATGAATGAATGACTGAATGAATGAATGAATGACTGATGAATGATGAATGAATGACTGAATGAATGAATGAATGAATGAATGAATGAATGAATGAATGAATGAATGAATGAAATGAATGAATGAATGAATGAATGAATGAATGAATGAATGAATGAATGAATGAATGAATGAATGAATGAATGAATGAATGAATGAATGAATGAATGAATGAATGAATGAATGAATGAATGAATGAATGAATGAATGAATGAATGAATGAATGAATGAATGAATGAATGAATGAATGAATGAATGAATGAATGAATGAATGAATGAATGAATGAATGAATGAATGAATGAATGAATGAATGAATGAATGAATGAATGAATGAATGAATGAATGAATGAATGA